>APFE030401490.1:4457-18845 GCA_000404065.3 Pinus taeda | reverse complement strand
TTTTAAGCTTTCTTCTAGTTCAGATTTTTTCTTTCAAATTTGCCAGAAAAGCACAAAAATTAGCATCGTGGAAACATTTTGCCTGTTAAAGTCTCAGCCTGGAAATTTTATCATATCCTATTTTGCATTGTTGAGATTAAAGTTTTAATGTGGGATGAACGTTTACCTTTATGAGATTTGGCATGCTTAAATATAATATCTGGTTGATGCGCTAATTTACATGGTCATATCTTTCAGAGTTTATTTCCTTTTAATTTGCCAGATCATTGTTAAAAGCATTGTGAATTTACTAATATCTTGCATTTTTCAAAGTTATTTGATGTTAAATGATTGTTGTGCACAGTCCACATTTCTGAAACATCTGTTGAGTGATCGTTTTGACACCAAACCCATAAGGCACTGGTCCATCAAATTAAATAAATCTACTTAGTGCTTTTCTCTTTCGTGTCTCCCAAACCAACTGGTTCGCAGTTGGTCATCCTTTCCTTTGAGGGTCTAGCCCCCTTAGCCGTGGGAGACAGGCTTAAACAGAGAGATCGGGGATCAGAGTGACAGCCCCCGGTCTGAGCGTTGTCGTGATAATCTGTGCGACAACACACCTCATAATTTAATAAAATGGCTCAGCTTACTTGCCCATCTTCTTGGTGTTTTTGATGGTGCATGCGTGATTTTGATTTTATTTGCTATAGCCTACTTCATGTGTTTGTTATTAGCTGTAAATTTCAACTTGAAACATTACATACACCTGATTAAGACATTAATAGTGAGTTGATACCTTGACTTTGACTTGACTTATAGATTGAGGTACACCTATAACAGTGATGACCTAGGGATTGTTCTTGTAGTAATGACCTAGAGAGAGTGTACAAGTGACGCAATTGTAACTTTGCAGGGCAACAAGTCTTGAAGGAAATATCATCTAGTTGTACAAGCATATTAACGTAAAAAGGGATAGTAGGATTTGACTAGCTGAGCAGCAGTTTTTACACATATGCTGGTAGCCCTCGGAGGACAGAACTTGAGAGCATTGGTTGCAGGTCGTAGGAATGACCCGAGGCACCTTGGTTTGTGCCATCATTTGGTAGCAGTGCTAGATGGTTGCAACATTGTGTGCATCCTGATGATAGTAGTGTTTGAGTATTGATGACTATTCATTCGTGAAGTGACATTAAGTAGTAGTCAGCAGTTATGCAATGATTTGCAGTGACAGTGATTTGCAGTAACAGTAATGACAATTGTGCAGTGATAGTGATATGCAGTGTGTAGTGACAGTGATGTGTAGTTGTATAGTGATAGCTTGATCTATAGCATCATGCAACGATTAGTTTGTGGGAACAATGATCAACGACTACCAGGATTTGATATGTATCCTACATTTTCCTTACAACTATTCTACATTGGTTCAAAGTACATGGGATCCAGTCTGAAAATTTTGAAACATGGTCTGTCAACTTTAGGGCGGCAAGGTGGTGCAAGGTAGGTGATTGGAATCACCTTCCAGTTGTGGCCTAAGAACTCTTTAGGGCGGCAGGGTGGCGCTAGAGCAAGTTCTGGCTTGCATAAGGTGTTGTGGCGTCCTTTCATTTCTGGTTGATAAACTAACGAGGCAATGAAGCATCCTTTCTGACAGCAACTAGTAAACAAAGTGTTGGGGTACTCATTTAGTTGTGGGTTGATCTACAGGGCGTTGGGGGGTCCTTCTGGTTGCAGTAGGACATTAGGGTTTAGTAGCATCCTACAAGTTGCGGCCTGTGAATTAGGGGGTTACTGCATCCCTCAGTTGACCGTTGCTTTTGTGACTATTTTGGGCTAACTTTGACCATTGCTAAACGTCAAGTTTCACTTCCTTTGACTGAGCTTTAAAGGAGGCGTTTGACTGTTGTTTTGACTAGCATTGACTTTTTTGTTAGGGATGAAGTTTGGCTACAAAAATTTTCAGGGTTGTTTTGACTTTGAATTGGGCAAGTCATTTTGAATTTTGTAGTCTCTCTTTGTGTTTAACTTTTGATATAATAATAAGAAGAATTGATCAAAGGGTTTTCCCCACATTGGGGTTTTTCCCTGGCATTCGCCAGATTTGGTGTCCTCTTGTCTTGGCTTGTTTTCCACATTTTGTTTCATGTTCTATCTTATTTTACTGTCAATGTGATTTCTATTGGAAATTGTTATTGGGCTACTAAGGAACATTGAAGTAAATTGTGCTAAGCATAGAACATAACATTATTAACTAAAATTGACATGGTATCATATCCCAAGTGAAGACAAAGCCAAAGCAAGAGTGAGAAAAGAAATCACTAAGGAAATTTGTTGGACAAGAATATTGGTCTAGCTTCAATGACGACTACATCATACTTCAAATCCGAGGACAAACTCAAGGACAAATCCTACTATCATGCATGGAAGATGACTTTGGATTTGACTTTGGAAGAGAATGATGCTATGGACTATGTAAAGGGAAGAGTGGTGGAGCCTCTTTCAAAAGCACCTGTTGCTGCAAGACAAAGTACAAGAATGGTGAGGTCAAAGTTAGGAAAATTATTGTAGACTCCAACCAAAAGTATTTGGTTGCCTATATTTCTTATTTGGAAACATCTAAGGGGATGCATGATAAGATGGTTGGGATGTTCAAAGTAAACAATGAAAAACAAATCCTCTTTATCAAGAACAAATCGAAGGACATCCAGATGGATAAGGAGAGTCTATTCAATCCTACTTCATGAGGATTACTAAAATCAAGAATGATCTTCTATCTATTGGAGAAGTTGTTGGTGATAGGGAGCTCACTCCCATTTCACTTTGAGGTCTTATAAGAGCATGGGATGTGTTTAACACCACCATTCTCAACAATGACATGATTCTTGGTTTTGATGAATTATTGGCTAGATGCACTCACGAAGAAACAAGGATGATGGAGAGAGATAAGCCTTCAACTGGAAATGATCCTACTACTTTCTCTGCTCATGTTAGGAGGAAGAACAATGCTGGTCCAAGGAAACAAGGTAAAGGATTTAAGCCGGGATTCAAAGAAGGAAGAAAAGGAAGATGCTACATTTGCAATAGGTTTGGCCACTATGCTAGAGAGTGTTCTCACAAGAAGGATACTCCAAGGTATGATGACAACGACAACTACAAAGGAAATGACAATCAAATAAACAACAAGTTCAACAATAAAAGAAAGAGTAATGCTCCCATTTCTCAATATGGAAATGGTCGTCCTCCCAAAAGATCAAGAAATTCCAGGTATGCGGAAAGTAATGTTGTAGAAAAACAAAAATGAATTTTATATTATTTCCGCTTTATCTACTGCCTCTCCTCCAGATACATTGGATCATTGGTTGATTGATAGTGGAGCCTCAAGGCACTTCATTGGGTACAAACACGCCCTCTCAAATTTGGTTGAAAAGAAGACTAACTTGGAAATCATACTTGGAGATAATGCCACCTATCCCATGAAAGGAATAGTACGGTCACTCTTCACTTGAATCAAGGTCAAACCATTCATCTACAAGAAGTATTGTATGTGACCGATTTGAAGAAAAACCTAGTATCTATTTCAACGATGGAAGATAAAGGCTCCAAGGTAGCATTCATTGATGGAAAGGTACGTCTTTGGCATAGAAACCCTTCAGATGCATTTACACTTGGATTTAGGGTTGATGGTCTTTATCAAGTTGGAGAAAGTCCTTTGGGAGCCATGTCTTGCGATACTCCTCTTCAATCCGAATAATGGCATCAAATATTTGCCCACCTTCATTACAATGCCTTACCTGGGATAAGGAAGATGGTCACAAGTGTGCCTGATTTTGACATGAATCATGGAGGTGTTTGTCAGGTTTGTGCAGTTTGGAAACTTACAAGGGGACCATTCCCTTCAAGTGAAAGTCAAACTTTTGATATTCTTCAACTGGTCCATTTTGACCTATCTGGTATGTTGCCTGTAACATCATTAAGAGTATACTTATATTATGTTATCTTTGTGGATGACTTCTCTTGCAGAACATGGATCTATTTCTTGAAGAAGAAGGATGAAATGTTCAAATGGTTTTGTTCTTTCAAAGCCTTGGTGGAGAATCAAACAGGGAAGAAGATCAAAATATTGAGGACCGACAATAAAATCGAATATGAATAAAATGAATCCAATGAATTTTATAGAGAGGCTGGCATTAAGATGGAGACAATTGTTGCATGCACTCCTGAGAAAAATGGAGTTGATGAAATAAAGAATCAAGCGATCATGGAAGCCACTTGTACCATGCTTCATGATCTAGGTATACTGAAGTTCTTATGGGGAGAAGCTACAAATACTATCGTATATGTTCAAAATAGGTGTCCACATCAAGCATTAAATTCAAGACACCAGAAGAAGTTTTCACTGGTAAGAAACCTGATGTTTCTCATTTTAGAATATTTGGTTGTCCCCTATATTTTCATGCACCTAAAGAGAAGAGAAATCAGTTGGGAGCATGTGGGAACAAAGGAACATTTGTGGGCTACAGTGAAAATTCAAAGGCATATAAAATCTATGTGCTTGGTCAATGAGATGTGGAAGTAAGTCATGATCTTACATTCAATGAAGCATAGTTTTTAAAACCAGAACCGGTGACCGGACCGGTCCACCTAATGAACCGGTTTACCGACCGGAACCGGTCTAACCGGGACTGGTTTGGTCTAAAAGAACCGGTTTTAAAAAAATACATTAAAAAAATAATTTTTAATGAAACAAAACTATTTTTAAGATGTATAACCATGATTCCAAGCCAATAGAGACAAAATATGCAAAGTTTGCTCATTTATATACCATGTAAAGGTGAATATATCAAAATGGCACCGAGTGCAATACATATCATCGACAAAATAGAAAAATACATAAGAAATGAGGCTCTAAATGGCCTATAAAGTATAAAAACAATGTTGTAAGCTATGAGGCCATTGGCCTACTACAAGCCTACAGTGTGCGCATGATCAATCATCAAGTTCATAACCACTACTAGACACAGGATCTTCATCAGGAGCTACATAGACATCATCTGGTTCAGAGTCTAAGGATGCCTCAGCTTGATCTGCAACCTCAGTATCAATGCCACCAATGACAATAGAAGTGGACCTAATGGAAGCACGAGTTTGTCGACCTGCATGACTAGTGCCTTCCATTGGTTCTTTGCCTTTCCTTGATGCCGCTACTGATCCTGGTTCTGATGCCACCACATAATTTGCTTCAACCCCTGCTAAAGCCATGTCGATATCAAAATCAGCCTCAAACACAGGTTCTTCAGTCTCCTCCACCCATTCTGATGTTGGATCAATATCATTCAACACAATGGGACCTAGATCAGGAGTTTTGCTCATCAGTTGGAGCTCTGATTGCATTTATTGTTTACCCCCAAACCATGAAATCCTGAAAACCATTAATTCTGCTAAATTTTGAGTGAAATCTAAAATTCTAGTTTCTCCATATGAAATCCAATGAGGTCGAAACCACTCTCAAACATCCTGAGTCATTTCATGGTAATATTAAAAATCTACGTAAAAGGATGAAAATAAAAATTAAAGGAAATGTCACTTTTACTTTAAGAATTTAACATTACCATTAATTTCCAACATTGTTAGGGTTGAAACACCCTTCGTTTCCCCCCAAAACCCCTAAACCACAATCAGGAATACGCTTTTTGCAAGTTTCGGTGGGCATGCCTAAAACTGGCCGGTTTGATACAAACCAGCCGGTTCCGTCCTAAACCGGCTAGTTTTATACTGGTTAGGGCAAAAAATGGGCAAAAGGGCCTTTCCAACCGGGTTTTTCAGCCGGTTTAGACCGACGGCCTTGCTAACCGGATGGTTAGACCGGTAACCAGTTTTTTAAAACGGTTTTGAAAACTATGCAATGAAGACACTGCTCATGGGAAAGCCAAAGATCTCCCCATTCCAGGAAAAGAGAATGATGATGCTACAAGAAAGCAAGATGAGCCTTTGTCCGATGAGCATATGCCTGATGGATCCCATTGATCCACCACCTGGTGATCCCTCTTCCTCAAGAAAAAGACCTTTGTGGCTCAAAGACAATCTCAAAGATGCTAAAAAGCATATTGCTCCAAGAGGGACATTTTGTGAAAGTAAGAAGCCAAAAAGGTATCAAGGGTACCTTTCTGTTATGAGTATTATTGTTCAATCTGAGCCATGTACATTTGAAGATGCCATGAAACACCAAGCATGGAAGGATGCGATGAATGAGAAGTACGAATCCATCATGAAGAATGATGTTTGGGTTGTGGTTTTGCTGTAGTGGCTGTAACACCCTCCAAAATTTTCGCCGACAATTGAATTTTGGAGCTTATTGTGGATCCTATGATTGATCGTTCCTTATTCACCTATTGGTAAGTTGATGATCTTAGGCTCCCTTCTTCAATCTTAAGATTTGTTCACCCTTTTATCTTTATATAGTATGCATCATCTTTGGGCATGGGGATTATCGTTTGTGATGCAACGGGAATTTTGTTTTGCTTCAAGGGGAAATATTTGCTTCAGGGGACCATGTCTGCCTATGAGGTAAGTGGGGAAGCCAAAGTAATCTGCACAATGAATCAATAATCCTTGAAGGATCAAGGCCCTGCACTAAAATGAACCAAGATAGAGAAGCTGGTATTCAACCAGTGTGTCGCCAAATGTTGTAGTGGCTACAACACCCTCTAAAATTTTGGCCTACACTTAAATTCCGTAGCTCATTGTGGATCCTATGATCGATTGTTCCTTAGTCACTTATTGGTAAGTTGATGATCTTAGGCTCCCCTCTTCGATCTTAAGAGTCGTTCCCGCTTTTATCTTTATATAGTTTGTGTCATCTTTGGGCATGGGGATTGTTGTTTGTCATGCAACGGGAAGTGTGTTTTGCTTCAAGGAGAAATATTTGTGAGAATGGGTTGTCTTCACAACATAGACATGTTTCACACTCATCTCATGCACTCTTGCACAAGTGTCGCCTTTATCCTCCCAAAGTCTATCATTAAAGCCGCACTTGTTGTAAGCTACCACAAAGTTTGTTGCATTTAGTGAAGTATGTTTTTATATGTTCTGGATGGTCTATGTTGTATCACTAAGTGTTCAAGTATGTGATCATAGTCGAGTTCTATCACTTTTCACATCAGTTCCACTGATCCCCCACTTAGCCAAATTCTGGAGTTTCCCTAGCAACCTAGCCTCATCCAGCCTTCCTGAACTATGCACTTCGCATCTGCAACCCTCAAGCTTTTCCCTTACCTGTTGGAACTACGCAATGCGCAAAAATACCAGCCTCCCTTGGCATCCAAAATTATGTTGTGGCTTCCTCCAGTGTCCTTCCCTCAGTCGGAACCCACTATCTACAAAAATTGTGTAGTTTTGTCCTTCATGCATCTCAGCTGCCCAGTCTGCCTTGCATCTTGAAATTGCGCAGATGTGTCCTCCCAGGGCCTCATCACACAGTAGTCATTGCCCGCTGAAACTATAAAGGTGTGTCTTCCTAGGGCCTTATCCCGCAGCAGTCACTACCCACTTAAACTGCAAAATTGTGTCTCTTAGTGGCCAGAAGAAGGATGACATGCTCGTTCACTTTGAAGGAGCTGATTATAAAGATAAATAGACAAAGGAACCCAAGGTAGGATACAAGATCCGGACCACATGAAGGCTCCATCTGATGCATAACCCTTTGGAGGGTAGGTATGGAAAACGAAACACATCTTTTGAAACACACCTCTTAGTGTAGCATGAAGGACCACTTATCATTGTCATATCTTTTTGTCTTCAATGACATCCATGGTTGCAAGCACTAAAAGTCATTCCATGTGTTTCCTCTAAGTGTATTTCTCCCTTTTGCTTGTTGGATCAATTGTCATCTTTTGGCATGTTGGTTGTTATGTCATGTTTCTGAGCCTTTCCGGTGACCTCGAAGGTTGGTCTTTGTGTATACAAGTTGTCCTAGCCATGTAAACACCTGTCGCACTCATACACAAAGTTTTAAGTGTTGATTTTGGTAGCATCGGATGTGCTTTAGCCTTAAAATTTGGAGGAGAGGCTAAGGCCCATGAGATCTTGAAAACCCAGAAATCATTTTGAGAAATTCCACCTGGATGAGGAGTTATTAAAATAATTAATATTTTTAATGGGTTCCTAAGTCTAAAATTAGGAAAATAAAAATATTAATGGGTATTAAATAAAGATAAGGGTGAGAAGCTTCTAAAAGATGAGGATCAAGTTTGTTTTAATCTTAGCCATTGATTAGAGACTTAGTCTCGTCCGTTGATTCATCAACAGGGAAAGTATAAGAGAAGACTTGGGGATCATTTGGAGACACACCGGCAGATACTCAGTATCTCAAGGAAAATCGATTCTCAAATAAAGGAGATCAATTTCAGAGGGAGAGTTGCAGGGTGGAGGAAGAGGAGGGCATTAGTAGAAGGCAGTGACTAAGGAGGAGGTGATGTAGGGATAGTGGGAGACAACACAGAGAGAGACGCAGTCCAGAGGAGATATGTAGCGCTCACGCAGGCTAATGCAAAGGGACACAGAGCCACTCAGAGCCACGCTAGGGCACACAGAGTGACGTAGGAGTGGGAGCAGGGTGTCCAAAGTGTCCGAAAATCTCAAAGGGAAAGTCTCAGGTGTTTTCTTTCAGTTTCTCTGTAAAATAATTCCTTGTAAAAGCAATTTCTTATCAACATTAATAAAGCCCTTATCTGCTGCACTAGTTTTCCTGCATTGGGTTTTTTTGGGGGACAATTTTCCAAAAACAACTGTGTTAATGTGATTGGTTCTTGTGCATGTATTTTTTCTTTGGGTAATTGTGTGATAATTGCTGTAGAATTTATTTTAATATTTGCTAAAGGGATTTCGTAAATAACTTATTGTGAATAACAAGTAGATGAAATAAATTAGTTGCTGCAGCAGAATTTGAGTTTAGAAATTTTCACATGGTATCAAAGCAGAGATCTGACAACAGGAGAGGAAAATCGATTATGGATCAAGAGCATGATGCAAAGGCATCCACTCAAGGAGACTCGCGTAGATTTCCAAGAAGAATGCACAAGGGACATGAATTATGACTATTCTATGTTAGCTTCCAGATTGGAAGAAGAAGTCGCTTGCTTAGCGAGCTCTGCCTCCTGATGTTTGGTATATAGGCAGTGGAGCTTCTTGGCATATGACAGGAATCCGAGAATGTTTTTCAAATTATCAGGAAGAAAGAATGAATTTTCAAATCACCATGGGAAATAAAGAAAAGTGTACTCCAGTAGGAAGAGGTACTTAGTATTTCAAACCAAAACATGGGAGCGACTTTGAGCAACCAATGTGTTGCATGTGCCAGGATTGGAGATGAAATTACTCTCCGTATCTCAACTTCAAAACAAGGGCTATAATGTTTTCTTCAATAAGGATAAAGTATATGTCAAACACCCAAGTTGGAAAAAGAAGGCTCAGATTGGAATCAGAAGTAACAGGTTGTAGCTAGAATCATCAATGGCACTAATAGGCAATAATGGAGACAAAGATTTGAATGAATTATGGCACAAGAGGATGGGACACACCATGGGTCTCTGGGAATTCTCAGGAAAACAGTATTAGGAGTTCCAGAACTAAGTGCCGAACGAGATGATGTGTGCAGAGGGTGCGCTCTGGGCAAGTATGCCAAAGCAGTGTTTTCTAGAAGTAACAATAAGGCTAAGAGTGTGTGAGGATTGATACACTCAAACACCTGCGGACCTATGTCCACAAAAGCTCTTAGTGGTGCCGAATACTTTGTCACCTTCATCGATGACCATTCCAGGAAGACTCGCATATACATTTTGAAAACCAAGGATGAGGTTTTCGGTCAATTCAAAGAGTTCAAGGCTCTAGTGGACAATCTGACAAGAAAGAGGATAAAAGTGTTGCGCTCAGACAATGGTGGAGAGTATGTTGACTATTACTTCACTGATTTTTGCGCTAAGGCATCAGAAGGGAGTGGACAACTCCCTACAATCTGGAGCAGAAAGGAAAAACAAGACTATTGTGGAAGTAGCCAAGGCAATGTTGTATGATTAGGAGATGCCTAAATTCTTGTGGGCAGAAGCATGCAACACAACAGTTTATGTCCAGAACAGGACTCCACATAGGGCATTGGGAAAAATCACTCGGGAGAAGGTCTTCACCGGTAATAAACCTATAGTTAGTCATTTTAGGATATTTGGGAGTTTAGCGTATTTCCGTATACCTGAAGAAAAGAGAAAGAAATTAGATCAAACTGCAGAGAAAGGATATCTTGTGGGATATAGCGAGAATGCTAAGGCATATAGAGTTTATCTTCTAGGGAGTAGGAAGGTAGTAGTTCAGGGACATGTAAAGTTCATGGAGGACAAAGCTTTAAGGAAATCTCAAGAAATGCCTTCCAAGGAGCAGTTGAAAGACGAGCCGTTGGTCAAACCACTTCGACCAACAGAAACTAGTACTAGAGATTCTCCTGAAGACAAAGCTTCAGAACAGGAGGAATCCAGGAAGAGCTAAAAGATGTGCCTACTACCAATGGAAGAACGAGCTGGGAACTCCGAAAAATTCTACGGGATGCAAAGGACTTCATTGGTGCACCCAGGAATAATAAAAGGGAACGAAGACAACCAAACAGATACCAGGCCTTAGTAGCTCAGGTTGGGGAACCTTCTAGTTTTCAGGAGGCCGTTCAACATCAAGTATGGATAGATGCGATGGTGGAGGAATACAACTCTATAATGGTCAATGATGTCTGGGAAGTGGTACTTAGGCCTCAAGATAGGTCGGTGGTAGGTTCGAGATGGATCTACAAGGTCAAATACACTGTAGATGACAGCGTGGAGAAATACAAAGCCAAGTTTGTGGCTAAGGGGTATGCTTAGGAGGAAGGGATAGACTACGAAGAAACCTTTGCCCTAGTATATAAGTATACTTCTATTAGAACCATGATATCTCTTGCAGCACATATGGGGTGGGAGATTCATCAGATGGATGTCAAGATGACATTCTTGAATGGGGTAATAGAAGAGGAAGTATACATTGAACAACCAGAAGGTTTTGAGATACATGAGAAGAAATTTCATGTATGCAGATTAAAGAAAGCCTTGTATCGGATTAAACAGGCACCTAGAGCATGGTATGGTCGAATTGATGGCTACTTGCAGAAGATGGGGTTCGTCAAGAGTGATGCAGACCCTAATCTCTACTATCTTGTTGTACAGAATGAGCCTCTAATCCTAGTTTTATCTATGGATTATATTTTCCTGACAGGATCATCTAGGCTCATCAAAGACTGCAAGAAGAATCTAGCCATAGATTTCAACATGAAGGATTTGGGACAAATACATTATTTCCTGGGGTTGGAAGTTTGGCAGCAGAAGGGTGAGATCTTCCTTGGACAAGGGAGATATGCTACAGAGACCTTGAAAAGATTTAGGATGCAGGATTGTAGACCTATGGCTACCCCAATGATCACGAATTGGAAGAAGATTGATGCATCTGAAGATAAAGACGTTGATCCCACCTTGTACAGGCAACTTATAGGGTCCCGATGTATCTGGTCAATACCATGCCAAAAATTTGTTACGCTGTCAACACCCTCAGTCAATTCATGGTGGAACCTAAGAGGGCGCACTGGGCAACAGCCAAACATGTTCTCAGGTATATACAAGAAACAATCAAGCATGGACTATTGTACATCCAAGGCAATGACATCAGGATGAGTGGGTTCACTGACGCAGATTGGGCTGGAAGTTCAGTAGATCGGAAAAGTATAACTAGGTATTGTTTCAACATTGGATCAGGAATGACTTCTTGGTGCAATAGGAAACTGAAATCCATGGCTCTAAGCTTAGTTGAAGCAGAATATGGCAGCTAGCACAGCTTCATGTGAAGCCATATGGCTTAGGAAATTGCTTGTGAATCTATTCAAGAGAAGGATGGAAGCAACTAGGATCATGTGTGATAATCAGAGTTGCATCAAGCTCTCTGAGAATCCAGTGTTTCATGATCAGTCGAAGCACATTAATATCAGGTGTCACTTTGTCAGAGATTGTGTCCAACAAGGAGCTGTCCAGTTGAAGTACACTTCTATAGGAGAATAGGTGGTAGACATCCTCACCAAGGCTCTAGGAAGAACAAAGTTTGTTTATTTCAGGGAGAAGATGGGGATGGTAAAGAATCCATTTCAGTAGCGGAAATGGATAAGTGTTGGAAGTTGCAGTATTGCAGCTAGTAGTGGTAATGCTATGGGCAACATGATGCAACATGTTGAGAGGGAGTTGTAGTACAGATGTAGCAATGACAATGCCAGTGTCATAGGCAACAGTATAAGAAGCAACAGTGTAGTGGATGTGGGGCAGCAGGACTAACATCAACATAGATACTGATGGGGAGGATCAATGCCAGGTCTCAGTGATGAAGCATTACTAGAGCACATTCCTCGCTAAGAGGGAGTGTTTATTTTTGGTAGCGTCAAATGTGATCTAGCCTTAAAATTTGGAGGAGAGGTTAAGGCACATGAGATCTCCAAGACCTAGAAATCGTTTTGAGAAATTCCACCCAGATGAGGAGTTATTAAAATAATTAATATTTTTAATGGGTTCCTAAGTCTAAACTTAGGAAAATAAAAATATTAATGGGTGTTAATAAAGATAAGAGTGATAAGCTTCTAAAAGACGAGAATCAAGTCTGTTTTAATCTTAACCGTTGATTAGAGACGTAATCTCGATCGTTGATTCATCAACATGAAAAGTATAAGAGAAGACTTGAGGATCATTTGGAGACACACTGACAGATACTCAGTAGCTCAAGGAAAATAAATTCTCAAGTAAAGGAGATCGATTTCAGAGGGAGAGTTATAGGGTGGAGGAAGAGGAGGGAATTAGTAGCAGGTAGTGACTGAGGAGGAGGTGACGTAGTGACAATGGGAGACAACGCAGAGAGCGACAAAGTGCAGAGGAGAGACATAGCCCTCACATAGGCTGACGCAGAGGGACGCAGAGCCACTCAGAGCCATGATGGGCCACGCAGACTGATGCATAGGTGACGCAAGATTGGGAGTAGGGTCTCCAAAGTGTTAAGAAGTCTCAAAGGGAAAGTATCACATGTTTTCTTTCAGTTTCTCTATAAAATCATTCCTTGTAAAAGCAATTGTTTTTGAAGATTAATAAAGCCCTCATCTGCTGCATCGATTTTCCTGCATTGGGTTTTTCCAGGTACAATTTTCCAAAAACAACTGTGTTGATGTGATTGGTTCTTATGCATGTATTTTTTCTCTGGGTAATTGTGTGATAACTACAGTAGAATTTATTTTAATATTTGTTGAAGGGATTTCGTAAATAACTTATTGTGAATAATAAGTAGGTGAAATAAATCAGTTGCTGCAGTAGAATTTCAGTTTAGAAATTTTCACATTAAGCATTGTCGCACAAGTGTCATCACGGTTGTCCTAAGGTCTATCTCAAGTGTCGTAGTTGTCGCTTTTGGTTTTAGATAGTCTCATAGAGGGTAATGCTTGGTCTTGTTGATCCAGTGGTCTATGTTGTTGTGTCGTTGAAGTATGCTAAATGTGTGATCACAATGTCAAGTTCCTCACAAGTTCACTTGCCTCCCACACTTAGCCATTTTCCTGAAAATCCTTCTGACCAAACAACTCCACTTCTCCGGACCCTGACAGAGTTACGTTGCACAGTATCAGCCCTCAGTGATGCTGCTTTGCCTACCTGGAACTGCGCAGTGTGCAAAGACTATCCTCTAGGAAAGTTGCACTACGCAATCCCATAATTGAGCAACCTGCCTTCCTTCCTAGAATTGCACAGAAGCTACCTCAAGCTTGACCTGAACCACACATTTCTCAGGATTATTCATCAAGCCTCCTCCCTGCTTGTTGGAATCTCGCAATGAGCATAGACCTGAGCCTACTTTGCCTCCCAGAACTCCGTAGAGGTGTCCTCCCTTACTCGGGATTCATTGCTCCCAGAAACTATGCAAAACTGTCCTATTTGTTCCCTCTGCTGCCCAATATTGTCTTCCCTCAGAAACCTGTGTAGACCTACCTCCCAAGAGCTCACCTTACAGCTGCCACTAATGATCTCAATTGCATAATCCTGCTTCCTAGTGGCCTCTATGCAATTTTTCGCGGTAGAGAAGACTGTGCTCTGGAGTTCCTCAGTCAAGCCTGAGCTACACTTTGTGCAATCTTAGTCACTAGTCTGTTATGCAACCAACTCACAAATAGAAGAAATAGATAGATCAACGACTTCAAAAGTAGCTTCTTCGAGGGGGAAGCCTCCTTTACATTACATAAATAAACAATTATTTGATGATACAAATGACAAGACCTCCTTTCTATATATAGGAGTCTAAGGGGTCACAATATAATTAGAGTCGACATAACAA
>APFE030401487.1:0-13176 GCA_000404065.3 Pinus taeda | reverse complement strand
CCCTCGTCTAGATTTTAATCTTTTTGGACTTGAGGGATCATTACACAAAAAGATTGAGAACTTTTCTTGTTTAGCTCATTAAAACTATAGAAAATTCATACCTTCCGTATTATTTTACACTTTTTCAGACTTAAGGGATTACATTACAAAAAAGGAATACTGGAGTTTGCTTTCCATCCCTTTTTAGACTCTCTAATATTGAAAAATGACCGATTTATCTTTGTCATTAAACTCGTTAAAACCAATAGCAACAAACTTGTCCATGCAGACAAGAACGAGTTTCACTGTCACTAGGCTCGTTAAAACATAGCGATGAGTTTGCTCGAAGGGAAAATTATAGAACAAGCATATGTTATCCTCCTCAAGATTGACAAAAATAAAGAGGTACTGGTCAGCAATGACTGGGGAAAAATTAGGAAGAAAACTTGAAGAAACTTTATTGGTAGCAAGTCGCTCTTGAACATGACACTTTCACTCCATCACCATGATTGGGTCGGGTTAGGTTATTTCATTTACCAGTCATATCACCATTGGTCCACCATACCATCCACTTTTGGGTTTAATGCTACCAATCCATTCGACTGTCACCAATATGTTCAAGAGAATTCACTTAGAGAATTCACCAACCGAACTTGTGTCTCATTCGCTGCAATACCTTCACGTTTCATTCCTTCATGACCGCCACCCTAAACACTGTATCATCAGATCATTTTCACCTCCACAAAATAATTTTCTCTTTCCATGTTGTAGATGTGGGATTCATTAATTCCCTCCTACGACGGGTCACTTCTTGTCGACATCAGCTCATTATCCAAGAAGTTGACCTAGGAAGAACCCTTTCAGTACTTTAAAGATGCATGCCTCAATGGCAAGTTTCTCAGTTCCGATAACAGGTTTACATCAATGGCCTTTGACCAAAAGATTTTGTGTGGTGTTCGACACCAAGTCCCATTTTCACACCACGTGAATTCTACTATCATACCTTGAGGGTCATTATCATTATCAGTGATTCGTTTCATGCCTGTTAAAAACTTACATCATTGGCTAGTAATCAAGCGGTGTCTTTCCTTATTCGACTCCAGAACATCTTTTCACATGGATCAACTTGTACTTCAGGAGAAGATTGAACGCGTTTTAAGACCTCGGATCTAGTTTCATCCATCTGGGCTGTGATATATTCAGAAAAATAAAGATAACAAATGTACCTCATTACTGCATAGATAATCATCCAAGCCAAAGGATGATCGCTCTACTAGAATCATCAGTCTGCCACATAGACGGTTATCTGTCCAATGTACATGAGAATGAAGTTATAAAGTTGAGCATGGGAATGCCCACCTCACCTAGATCATGAAAATATTATGAAGATAATGTATTGTATTGTATCTTATTCAGGTCACCTCCCAGTTCAAAAAACCTCGGATCCTCATGATAAAGCATTTCACCCGACATCAAAAAGATTTACAACCTCATGCTTTAGGGGGCAACTGTTATAGACATATTTCAGCACTGCAACCCCAATCACATATTTCCATAAACCAAGGGGCTTCTAAGTCCCTAAAATTGTTGTTTCATATCCTAAAGGAGCAAGGTTAGCTGATTACATCATCTCCCAGAATTTCTCCATGAGAAACTGCTTAGAACTGGTCAAAACTGGACCATCCAGACAACTCAGTGCTCAGGGTGCGATGCATCTCACTTGCCACATGCAAAAGGTGCAATGCATACTGAAAAGCCCTTTTGTGGGGTGTAATGAGGGAGAGAAAACAAATGGCAGAAGCAGTTGGCTAGGTGGAAACCAAGAGAATCTTCTAGAGACTACCCATTTGACACTTGCCTATCTGAATTCACCTACGGATGAGTAAGAGATCATGAATCTCCAAGTGGAACCAAGAACTATCAGATAGAGGACACTAATAAAAATCCTAGAAGCTGACTCACCCACCTGCAAACATCTATATATGGATCCCTCATCCTAGAGATCCAAAGGTTGGAATCTTGTATTTTGCAAGGAAGTGATATTGGCTTCCTTGTGGAACATCATAGTGTTGGGTGATCTAAGATTTTCATGAGGTGAAGAAGGGATTTCATGCTGGGAGGATGACACTGGGTCAGATCAATGGGTTGTAATCCTCTCTTCTATTCTTTCTATCAACAAAGCTATTAGAGTTTTCCTCCACATTCTTGTATGTTTGAGTTGATATATGAATTTGTGTGGTCAATATGTATTTGGTCCTATATTGTTTATGATTATAGATCTTTGTGCTTTGATGGTTTCATGTTGCCTTGACTCTACAGGTGTTCTTTGAAGTGGGACAAGCGAGGAAGGAGCGACAAAGATCTGTCGGAGGGGAGAGGAAACAAACAAGCAGCCAAGCGAATATTGAGGTTGGTACTCCTCGCTTCTCTCTCATCTACTTCTCATAAAGGAAAACACAAGTAAATTTAGTTTGTTTGCTTCTAAGATAGGTACCCGTCATAGTGGGACTAGCATCTCTAAATGGACACTAGATTTCCTGATAACAGGCATGTGTCTCTATCTGAAATGGTTGTTGCAAGTCCGGTATGGGAGAACTCGTGCAGAGTAGAGGTGATGCTTCAACTCAGAAAAATTCGTTCTCTTGGGATTCACATCAAAAGAACTTTTCTTTTTTCTCCTCCCTTGGTGACTCAACTCAATGACCAAGTGATATGAGAGAATCCCAACACAAACATGTGGTAGAAGTTGGTAAGAACTAGAAATCTAGGTAACTCTCTTAGAGTGGTTGTGGTTGTCCAATCCTAAATGACTTGTATCTTAGGTGAGTCAACATGCACACCCAACTCATCAATGATGTACCTGAGATATTGAACCTGAATAATACCAAAAGTGCATTTCTCCAATTTTCACACAACTTTTGTTGTCGGTGGCTTTGGAGGATGTGTCCAATATGGTGGAGGTTTTATTCTAAACAATAGCTAAAGATCATAATTTCATCCAAATACACCAACAAAAATGAGTTGGTGAAAGGTCACAAGATGTCATCCATGAGCCAAATAAAGGTTGCGGGGGAATTTGTTAGCCTCGAAGGCATGACGAGCCATTCAAAAAGGCCCTCTTTGGATTTGAAGGAAATCTTCCACACATTGGAGGGTTAGATCTATACTTGGTGATAAATGGACTTCAAGTCAATCTTGTTGAAATATTTGGTCCCCTTAAACTAGTCCAAAAGGTCATCAATGTGTGGGATGGGATATCTATTCGAGACAGTGATCTTGTTCAACAACTAATAGTCAATACAGAGTCTCCAGGTCCCATCCTTCTTCTGTACTTGGGCTAATGTGCTCTTTTTACAAAAGATCTTGAATTTTCCTCTTGATTTAATCATTCTCCATAACAGAGCATTGATAGATCAGTCCATTGGGTAGCGGTGCTTGGAAGAGAAAAGTTTGAATGATTTTGAATGATGCTTTGACTCACCAAGATCCCTTCATATTAAGGGGGGGAACGTTGGCACCTGATCTTTGGGATTAGGGAAATTATGTAAATATTGTAAATACAAAGATAAGGAAGGTGAAGAGACACTAGACTTTAAGATTCCAAGAGTCTCCCTTCAATGTGTTTATAAATTTATTTTTTTACATTTACTCTTATGGCATGTCTATATATCACTTTTATTTATAATATTTCCATTTAATGAACTTATGGCTTTGTACATGCATTCATGGAATATCAAAAAATACTTCTAATTTTACTAGAACATAAATGACTCTCAAAATAGATTTCTTAATTATTTTCAGTAAATCCTTTTATTAATAAATGACATTATAATATTGACTATATTTCTTATTTTTATCAAAATCTTATTTTATACTTTTCACTATAAAGACTCTCATATATATATTATATTATATTTATCTTTTATAATTTAAAATATATTTTTATAAAGAAACATACTAAAATATTCCCTCAGATTTGGGTGTGAGTTCGACAACACAAGCCTTCAATAACTTTAATTAATCTAGCACATAAACCTAAGTTTGGATTTGAACGACACATCTCGCTCGCATTCCACCATTTCTCAAGTATGGATCATGGTGGTGGTGGTGGTGGTGGTTGTCTAGCCACCCTCATTTCTTATTAAAATATCATGGGATTTCAATATGGCTATCAAATCCTCGAGTTGGGTGAATGTGGTTACTATACTTAGCTTCACATATTTTCATATGTCTTATCTACAACATGGGCAAGCTAGCACCCTTCATGGCATGTGTAAGGAGATGAAAATTTTGATTGCAATATTCCACACTATTTCAAAATAATGGTGGAAGATGTTGAAGCATGCGACTTAACCATCTAGGTTGACCATCTTTGGGTCATGCATGACCTCATGGGGATACATTACTAAGAAAAAGAAGATATGAATGTGTTGCTGAAAGGAATTTTGTTGGCCTTCCAATTCCATTTACATCATGAAAAGTAAGCTTACCTTCATGTTTCTAAGCTCTTGGGTATGGAGCTTCAAGGTTCAGAGACTCCCTCAATCCTTTCGTTCTCCATTGCACACAAACGCTCCCCATGGAAAATTTTAACGATGGAAAATTTTCTTGAAGTTTAAAAACATTGGCCAATCTGAGTAATCCGTAATATGCAAACTATAAAATGTTTATTGATATATTTGTAAAATTTTCAAATTTATAATTATTTTATATATAGTCTCTATATAATGTTGGCAATTTTTAAGGTAAAATAAATTTTTATTCTAAAAATTGGCTGAATCCTTTTTTTCATAAAAATTGGAAATTGGCTATTTTTTTGTGGAAAAAACATGGAATATTATCCCACTCGACGAACGTTAGCCCCAAAAATTTTTGATGCCCATGATAGCCGTAATATCCCCTAGCTATAATGATGTGAGTCACTCATTGAGAAGAAAGTTGTGTATGTTTGTTTAGTTCCCTCTACCAAAGGGAGTGGTCACAACAATGAGGTTAACAACTAAAGTGGCCAAGTCAACTCCTCTCTCCACTGGAACTCTAAGTTTTCAACTTCTTCCATCTAGTCAGCCTCCTACTGGATGATCCACACTACTACAAACCATGCCCCATGGTCCAGGAGGACCCTCTTGAGTGTTATCTAGAGTTGTTGGTCTTCCAAGGTAGAATTTTTATATACCTCGAGTTCCTGGCCTTAGATATGATTTTGTATATTCTACTACACCTAGGAGGCTCTTTAGATTTTGCTCTATGAGCTTAAATCTCCCCATAAATGTCTCCATCATATGCTTTCTTATCTAGAGGGCCATGTTCATGGATAGTATCCATTGACCTGTAATGATTTGAAGAATGTACTTTCTGTGACTTTACTAAAATAGAAAGTCTCTTTAATTACAATATATTATGCTAAATTAAATTTTAAAATAAAAATATATATAAGAATTTTTGTTTAAAGAAGAAAGCACAGTCCTCTCTGTTTTTCTATTTCACTCAAAATTATTTGTCTCCACCTCCATATCTAGTTTTCCAAAAGAAGTATAGGAAGTATGATAGATAGGTTTATTAGAAAAGACCCCACTAACTCCACTAGACTCCATGCACATCCTCATGTGGTCGAAATATTTACAAGGGTGAACTCGATGAATTTCCTTGAGAATTTCAGAGGGTTTGATGATGAAATTTCCCATGAATTTTCCCTCTTTCTAGTCCCTCACACAAGAACTCATGCTACTATAACCATTAGAGAACTATCCATTGAAATAATCTCTGAATTCATCAGTAGGGTCACTACCCTTCCTCTTGGGTTGCCTTGGAGTAAAGATGAGAAAATAATTGTTTAGGCTACCAAGAGGAAATTTTTCCAAGATAATGAAACCCCTATTGAAGAAAAAAATGGAATTAGGAGGGCTAGTGTACCATAACCCTGGGATGAGGTTAGCTAAAAAGCGATCAAATAGATTTCTTATGAGGGGAGGCACAACATTGTTTATGGATATCATTTTAGAATCCTCCAAGAATTGAGATATGGCATGGATACCCCAACACATGAAAAGCTCAGTATCCCTTACTTTCTCCTTCGGTCCCTCATTGACTCCAACACCAAGGTACAAGAAGGAAATTCACAACAGCTAGCTCACTATGGCCTAATCAAGGTCCTAGTAGAAGAAGCCCTCCATACCCTTAGAATCCCTATAGCATGGGAAGTTTTTAGAAATATGACAACTAAGGATGACATCAAGGCATTAACCTATGATGTCAGTCCTGTTGTCAGTGAGGAGGGAGAACAACAAGGAGGAGAAGATGAAGCTAGTGGTGACATAGTAGAGCAAGAGAGGAAGGAGGAAAGAAAAGAAATAGAGGGGTGGAGAGTTGAAGGGACAGAACAAGAGGTAGAAAAAGAGACGGAGCGTGAGGAGGAAAAAGAACTAGAAGACGGAGAAAAGGAGGTAGAGAGGGCAGAGCAAAGAGAAGATTCCCCTGAAACTTTGGAAAGAGAAACAACAACTACCCTCACTGCCCTTAGTACACCAATCAAGCTAAAGTAGGAGAGGAACAAAAAAAATCCATGTATTTCAGGGCAAGGACGAGTACTAGAATTAAAATAGGCAAAGATCAACCCTCATCAAAGACTCCCATTAACATTGAATATTCACCATCTACCAATGTGAAAGAATCTCCTTCCAAGACACCCATAACCTATGAAAGGAGGACTATAAGATCTTCTACATGGAAGGGAAAGGAAATTCTACGGGCTAAAACAGTCCTACAGGAGACACTGTCCAAAATACAGGAGACACAAAAACTTGAGGAAAAGATAGGAGGATAGCTAGAGGTGAAAGAGGAAGCACAAAAGCTACAAGAACTTGACCCCTAGCCTAATATTGACTCCTAATATAGAGTATTTGAGGGAGGCAAGATAATCCCATATAAATTTGCAATTCTACTAATTTTTGAATTGGAAAAAGTGAGAGTGAGAACGCATAGGTGGATGCAGATAGCCAAGTATAAAGGAGTTGATGATATTGGACACATGGAAGACAAACTCAAGGAAATGGGTAGGGAATTAATTGCTCTTGGAGACAGAGAAGCCATTACAAGAAGCCACCTTGAGAGTGAGAATGAATTACTAAGGAGGTAGCTACAGGAGAAAGAGACTCATTTGGCATACATGGCTAGCTTATCCATATAAGCATTACGATGCAGAACACTAGCCAAATCTTATGGCCTCTATTTGAAGGATCGGTGACTTCAATTCCAAATAAGAAATTTGGCACAAAGAGGCATAATACCTTTCCATGACTACATGCAGTTCATGGATTTGTGTGACTAAAGAACCTTTGAGGACAAAGCAAAGATGGCAGAGTTCTATCTACACAACTTGGCCCTCATAGACGTAAATGTGTGGTACCCCAATGCCAAGCTAGGGGATATGCAATTAATGGCCATGGCATCATGGATGAACCATGAATAAGTGAGGGCAGCAGAAATGAAAGATTCTTAATGAAAGAGCATAATGAACAATTGATGATAAGATATGAGCCATCAGATCCTATGGAACTCATCTACACACACAACCTGCATGCCAATGACCCTCAATTTGCTCCTAAATATCTAGCCTATCAGGAACAAGCCATTAAACACTTTAAAGATATGCTTAGGCTACTTGGGGATGACCGTGTGCATGTATGCATGAGAAGATGGAACACCCTACCCCACAGCTTGTAGATTAGAGAATATCATCACCCCATGATGGTGAAAAAGGCATTGAAAAGAGTACCAATGTATAAGTGCTTCATGCAAAGGCTGAAGGTCAACTGGATTGGCCTCAAACTAAGTCCTCCACTCATATTAGCCATGCTAGAAGGCAGAAGAGAAAAAGAAGAGAAGGAGCAATGGAAGGACATAGATAAAAAGGAAGGATTTTATGGAGAACATGAGAAGACCACATCAGAAGCCTGGAATGCTAGGGAGGCCACTAGGGCCATGAAAGACCAAGATATTGACTAGGTTTCTCAGAGGATGAGCAACACCTTTAGTAGGGGGGTGATGATGAGCCTCATAAATGGGTAATTATATGGGCTCATTTTACCTCCTAACCTAGTCAAATCAACCATTCTCTTAGCTTATTGTACAATTTTCTGATTATATTTATGCTTATAGGGTGAGTTGAGTTAGTTATTATGCCATGTGGTCTAACATGTATTTAATGCAGATTATTGATGGATTTTGAGGTTAAAGTCAAGGATCTAGTGGTCAAACACCAGAAATAACTCGAAGTAGATAGAGGAGAGGACTTATAAGAGGGAATCCCTCTCATTTGTTTCTCCTCACTTTGAATTCCACTTCATTAAGCTCGGAGTACAAGCAACCGAATCATGCACTAGAAGGCAGTTAAGCAAGTGGAAGATGATTAATAGTTATCTCGAGTTTCAGGTGCCAAGCCTCCGTGATTTTAAGGAAGTTGTTGATCTAGGGTGGGCTTTTTTTCTTGTGTAAACTCTACTTAAATTTTGAGCTTACTATTTTATGACAGTTTTATGTAATCTTGCTATTTTTTGATAGTGAAGATGGAATCCATTTTGAGCTAGCACTGAGTTACCTCAAAGGTTTGAAGCTCTTGGTATTGGGCCCAATCCAAGAATCCAAGCTTCTCTTTACTTGTATTTATATGCTTTACTTTAGTTTGTAGATTAGTTTGTTGTTAGATGTATTTCTCTTATGGTTAAGAATAGGCTATTTTTAATGATTTAGTAGCTTTCTTCCATTTGTGCTTTCTGTAGTAGGTTAAGTAGTGATCAAAGAAGATTCAAAAGGCTAGGAAAAGTGCCTTAGCCTCTCTTCCTCCCCCAGAAACACAAATTTTCCTCATTCTTATGACTTCTAATGTTCGCTGCTCTAGTAGGTTGATAATCTAGTTTTGCTTCACTTTAGATCTTCCTTATCATGTTCACTTCCTGATTTGTAATATTCCTTTTGCATGCTTTCCTTTCTTACAACATTTCCCATCATTTCCTTTTATACATCATAGTTTAGGCCATTTTAATGCAAAATTATGTTTTTCCTAGGATTCACTCATTTCATTGGTTGCTCGATTTTCTTGGTTGACTGTCAGTTTCTATGCAGTATATATCTTCTAGTATTAATCCATCTTACCAAAAATCACACCCTCCATTTGATCCATGCCCTATAGGTCTCCCAAACCTCATCTCAATTCTACCCTAGTTTCCTTCAATTTTCATAGAAATTCTTCCTCTCTCCTTGAGCAAACCCAATCATCTTTCTCTCTCCTGGTGATTCACCTTAGGCACCCTAACACCTCATTCCAACCTTCATCCACCTTTTCCACCCACTCTCACACCCTCAAAAAAGAAAAAATTTCTCTCGGCGTCCTCTTGTAGGCCCACTGTAGTTTCCATGTTTTCCTCCTGTAGTTTTCCTGTGTCCTCCTGTAGTCTTTCCTGTAGGCTTTCTTTTGAAGGTTGAGTGTGAGAGAAGCCTCCAGAAGGCCACAAAAGACCCCCTAGCACCCATCCACACCATCCTACATCCTCCCAAGCTCCAAAACAACCTTCTAAGACCACCTGTTCACTGCCACACTCACACACAATCAATTAGATGCATGTTAAATTCACATAAAAACACATAATAATCTAAAAATACGTTTTTTGCTTATTTACTTCTAGAAATAGAATGGTTAGATGTTTTTTAGTTCATTGAGTAGGCAATGGAATTTCTTTCATGGTTTTAATAGTGTTTTTGGCAAAATTAGAATTAGCTTGTTAATTAGGGTTTATTAGGTTTTGCTTTACATTTCAGTCTTTCTCCTTTCTGCAGTTAGAATAACATTTGTAGAACATGTAAAACATGTACACAACACCACATGCACACAATACCACATGTACAATCATGAAAAAAACACCATATGTACATAGGACCACATGTACAACACGCAAAAAACACCATATGTACTTAGAACTACATATACAATATATACATAGCACCATATGTACACATCACCGCATATTCAAAATGTGCACAACCTCATATGCACACAACACCACATATCCATCAAGTGCATAGTACAATATGTACATGGCACTACATATTCAACATGTACATAAAACAATTGTTGCGTAGTGGAGGTGCCTCGTAATCGTTTTTGGGCTGAGAGCGTATAAGTCAGTATGAAAATATTTTAAAACTCGGAAAGAAGCAGAGCATGAAATGTAAAAGGTCAATTCAAAGGGTTGTCCACCAAAAAAATAATATATAATAATAGGGAGTAAGTCGGCCTACCCATGGTTCATGGACCATGGGAATGTATAAATGGAGTGAGGCTCTAAGGGTAGAAGGCAGTTTTGTTGGAGTTTGAATGATCTTAGTGCTATTGGTATGTGAAGATTATATGCATCTGTAAATTCAAGTCAACGGTATTTGTGGGTAGATAGAGGCTCTGTAGTTGTGTGCACAGAGGCTTGGTAGAGTTCGCAGTTGTGTGTACAGACTGTTGCAGCTGAGTGTGTAGGGCAGATCTTGTTGTATTGATGAAGGAAGAGAATAAATATAAGTTGGTTCTAAAATTATGTGTCAAATCTGAATTGTTGTGGATCTTATTAATGAATGGTTGATATTTATATTTCTTTATTTATATGTTATGGGTTTATGCAAATCTGTGTCTCTTTTGAATGAGCGCATTGGTTATCTTGATTAAATGTTTTCTTAAAGACTGTAACAAGTAAATCTGATCTATAATAACTCATTAAGTAATAAGTATTAAGGAATAGCCCTATCTCAGATCCGCGAAGAAGCAGGGTAGCGTGAGACTACAGAATGGAACGCGAACACTACAGACCACATCCAGACATGTTAAGGGTGTGGAAACCTAGTTCTAGCACCCTCCCCTGCTACCTTGAGTGAGACTGTAGTTCGCACTCTGCGGGGTATTGCCAAAAGGGCCAATAGCTACAGGAATTGATTGGCTAAATACTTCTTCCGAACCTAGGTCAGGCCCATATAAGCCAACAAATGGTTCTGTTTTTTGGACTGGGATCTACCTAAGGGATGTCTGATGTCAGAATGCGGGAACTCTACAGAGAAAAAGTTTGAGGATTGAGGGGATCATGAGCAGTAGTAGTTCAGAGTACACTGACGTGTAAACCAGGAGTTAAAAATGATGAGTGCGATCCAGTTACCAATATTCAAAGGAGCAGGAAGGAAATATCTAGAACAATTTTGGTTTGTGGTGACGTTGATATGGGAAGCACATAGAGCTATGAACGATAACATGAGAAAGGCTACCTTAGTTAGCACGCTGCAGGACCGATCGCTAACATGGTACACAAAGTAATCAAGTGACCACCTGAATGCGGGGACAACAGAGATCTAGACCAAATTGAAGAAAGAATTTAGACGGCCAAAGTTAGAAATGTAGTTGATAATAGGGTTCAAAGAGATCACAATGGTGCATAGTGAAACCACGTGGGATCTAGATCAAAGACTGAAAAGTACAATCCACAAGGTGAACATGACACTCTTGGATGTGCGGCACTGTGCTTGGTTTGTGGCATCATTGACACCACAGCTAAGGATGGCTCTATCACAACAAAATATCTCAACCGAGGATGAAGCATTGGAGATAGTGATGAGGTTGCACAAAACTCCAATACAGGGCCCGGGGTTGGGAGTTCATTAAATCCAAGCGCAAATACAAAACTTGTGTTTAGAAATGAAGAAATTAAAACAATAACAATTGCCTGGCCCAAACGTCTGGGAGGAAGTGTGGTGTATAATGTGTAAAAGCCAGGGGCATGATAAATATCACTGCCTAATCTTTGCAAATTATGTGGCAACGGGGGGACCAACACAATTTCTACCAGAGGCATAGGTAGGGCGAAGTGCGACAACCCTGCTCTGGTGCAAAAACTGTCAGGTGGGAGGAAAGCATAGCATGAAAAACTGTCATCTACTACCAAAATTCAACCAAACCCTCTAGCAGCTATTTTGGAACTTTTGCAAATTAGTGGACCACGAGGAAAGAGACTATTATAGCTATCAATTATTAATGGACCAGTCACCTACCTACATAATCCAGATTGAAGTGGGAGGTCAGGATCTAGGTGCAGCAATAACGCGTGGTGGGTTTTAGGGATGTGGATGAGGACGGGGCAGAATGGGGCCAGGAAGGGGTTGTTGGAAGCTAATCTCTTACAACTACGGAGGACCAAGGCACTATGCGTAGGACTATACCAACCCGACTAGAATATCATGCACTTATTGTGAGAAATTCAATCATGAGCTGATAGATTGCCCACACTGATAGCACAGATTCATGAAAAAATGGTAGCACAACCTACGATGACATAGAACATGCAGATGATGAGGTCTGAACCCCATGAAGAAGACCCCAACATGAACATAGTACTCATAAGAGGCATGGTCACAAGTGACGAAAAGGGGAAACTAATCAAGGAGGATGTTGGGGATTGCAAGGAGACATCTCTGGAAGCTAAAGAAAGCTTCGCGAAAGTCTCTACCCCCAGTAGTAGGGATCAGCCTGAGCCAGAGAGGGATCCCTCGATGTTGACTACCCTTTTAGAAACATGCATGAAATTACTGTGTGACAATTTTAAGGGCTTGCGAGAACTAATAAATAAGTATGGCGGGTGGAGTGAACCTTGAGTGGTCCAGAAATTAGGGAAACATGTGTCGCAAACTGGGTGGGAAATGTGGTTAACACCACAGGTTGGTGACTATGAGATGGATTAGGTCATTCTGGACTTAGGCTTAAGTCCAAACGTACTACTTAAACATATGTGGGAGTACATGGGCAAACCCACGCTTCAATGGTCTCTTGCTCAATTGCAGATGGTGAACCAACTGAAAATCTTGCCCATCGGAAGATTGCAAGGAATTACAGTAGATATCGAAGGTGCGAGCACCCAGATAGAATTTGAGGTAATATAAATTATGGATTAAAATAGCCCTTATCGTACGTTTTTGGGGATAGATTGGGCCACCAATATGAATGGGGTTATTAACTTAAAGAAGTGGAAAATGATATTTGAGAACAAGTTGCTCCGCATAATTATTCTGCTGGATCTGGCGGAAGGGCCATGTTACAGTGAATCCGTGCACATTGATGGAAACAATAATGAAATAGATTATATCTACAAAATTTCTGCACAAAATCCAGAATGGGTC
>APFE030401484.1:22322-46064 GCA_000404065.3 Pinus taeda | reverse complement strand
TTTAGAACAAAAACTCTACAATTGAATTAATCCTCAAAATTAATTAATTAAAAAAATTAGACTAACTATTAAATTAAAAAAATTAGACTAACTATTAAATTAAAAATATATGCATTTAAACAACAAGATCACAATTATTATTATAGAAATGAAACAACCTCCCATCAATGAAATGCTTTAGAACAAAAACTCTACAATTGAATTAATCCTCAAAATTAATTAATTAAAAAAATTAGACTAACTATTAAATTAAAAAAATTAGACTAACTATTAAATTAATTGAAATATATACATTTGAAGAACAATATCACAATTATTATTATAGAAATGAAACAACTAGATAAATAGTTTGAACTCTTCGTTTTCTATAAAATTCTAAGATATTCTCTAAATCTACAATCCGGAATAAGCCCAAGATCTCTACCCGAGCTCTGCGTTCCTTATTTAAACTAATAAAGTTAACGACGAGAACTTAAACTAACCCTTAGAAAAATTACGTATAAACATTTACTTAGCAATATCATAATAACATTACTGTATGATACCTTCCCCAGCGGGCCCGGTATCCATTTTCTCCAAGAAAGAGAATATATCCAATCAAGATAGGCGCCTTGCAATTTCATCCACAAAAGCGTCGCCACCCCAATCAAGATAAGAGCTTATATGGATATGTCCATAACAATGTGAAGATGTTTGATGGACTATAACGAAAGCGTCACCACCCAAGTCAAGATAAGAGTTGATAGGGATATGCATGGTTGGAATTTCGAAACAAAGTCACTCTTCACACTTTCCCTGTTATTTCTTAATATAAGTAAAGATTTTAACAGTTTTATAAAATTTTGAATGGTATTTAAGGAACAAATCACCCCATAACAAGCAAATTGCCCGTTAACCTTGTTAGATTCCATCAGTGGGATATGTCCATAATTATGTGAACATGTACTTGGGGATGTGATTGCTTTCTAATTCCGGGGAATTGTCAGCCGGCTTATATATGGTTATTGATAAACGATCATATACTACATTTAGAATCAGCAGTGCCGTATTTGGAGAGAGTTTACTTTTCAATGTTCATATATGATAGTGAAAGGTTTTAGCAAAATATGTAGAATTAGAAGTGAGGTCTTTGGAGAGAATTAGCTTATCAATGTTCATATATGATATTGAAAGCTTGTGCTTGTGTTAATTGTGACAATTTTAGATATTGTGTTAATTTTGAATATGCGAAAGGTGAGGAGCGGCAACACCGGATAGACATATCACTGTTTTACGTCACTTCCTTTCGCACATTCCACATCTCATTTCCTCCTTACTATAACCCAAAACTACTATTTCTCCTGCCATACCTCTTGAAGTACTTCCATACAATGGGTCTTTATTTTTAGAATGATACTTTGCAGCTTTTAGGTTTTGCGAGCAAATATGTCGTGCCGAGTGAGACTACGAACGTTTGAATAATGAAGTTACATTTACGGTACGACGATCACAAATGGGCCTGCTTAAAACCCGTTCAGAGCTGAGTCTCTAGTCTGCCATGGAACTCATACTTTTATTACGGTATACTTTTTATAGAGTACTTTGTGTATCGCTTTCATGTCTAGACAAAATTCTTTCGACATCCAAAACTGCTGCTATATATGCGAAACTACTGCTGAGGGCGTTTAAATACTTGTCCCATAATTTGAAATAAATAGGAGAACTACTGGGAGTGGTAGGTTCCTACGATCCAGCCAGGTTCTTCCGTGCATTCTCGGTACTCGCTGGTGGTAGGTCATTCCAGGAGGTGTCATGGTAGTAGAGTTCCTCTCTATGGTTC
The DNA here is from genome assembly GCA_000404065.3 of Pinus taeda. NCBI lineage: Eukaryota > Viridiplantae > Streptophyta > Pinopsida > Pinales > Pinaceae > Pinus > Pinus taeda. The sequence goes on along the minus strand of APFE030401484.1, from coordinate 44,245 downwards.
CTGTCATGGTAGTAGAGTTCCCTCTCTATGCTTCCTTCTGAAGCGAGTGAGTTCAACTACTACCTTATTTTCTTCCCGTTCACTTTAGTCCCGGCCAGTTAGCGAGAGAGAGAATTGTTATCGATGGCAAGGTTAAAGTGAGGTCTTTATATCCGAGCCGAGTAATTAGGCTTGGTAATAGCTCCCTTCTTTCTTTATTATGGCACCATGCTCCCTTCGGGTCTTTAGGGTTGTTGGATCATGCATCTCAGACCGCTTCTACGATGTAACAAGAACCTCCTTGGACGTTACTTACAACCTGAAGATACTAATACATAATCAATTACAACCATTACTCTAGTGAGATCAACACTTGGTCAGCCTATTCATATTCATTACGTAGAACACATGTACCCGGTGGTTATGAAACATTTCGTAGCCGAAAGTAACTGTTTTGTACAAATAATTTCATGAATTCAAGGGAGCGAAAAACTGAACGGTGTCTCAATGGAATATGCATGGTTAGAAAATAAAAAAAATAAAATAAATTAAATTGGAAAAACATAATAATTAAATTTTAAAAGTTTTAATCTTAATTTAAAATTATTTATGTATACTTTACTTATCATAATTAATAATTAGTCTCAATTGAAGTGAATCATATTTTTTATTATAATTAAATACTAAATATTAAGTAGCCAAAAACTATTTATCTATACTTATCTATACAAATAATTTCATATAATATTGTCCCAATAGGATAGGATATGCATGGTTCTCATGGGATGTAATATGTGGATAATAAAATAAATTACATTAGGGAAAAAATAATTAAATTAAATTAAATTTTTTAATTTTAATTTAAAATGATCTGTGCATATTTTAATTTAATTAATAATTAATAATTAGTTTTCAATTCAATTAATTATACTTTATATTACAATTAAATATTAAATATTTTTTTATTTTTTATTTAAATGGAGAAGGGGGGAGTTTTTATTCCCAATTAAATACTAAATAAATTAAATATTTTTTATTAAATGATAAGGGGAAGTGTTTATTTCTTTATTTAAATTTAATTTTATAAATAATAATATATAGATGTATATTGAAAATTAATAATAATTAATTTTAATTTGTTAGGTAACTATTTTATTTGGTTAATAAATAATAGTAAGTATTAAATTGAATTTAGTTAGTTATTATATATTTTTATTAAATATAATGAAAGGAATATATGTATAAGTATGTCTATGTTTGATGTATTAAGATATTCTTTGTATGATCATCACAAGTTGGTAATGTAGTAGGTATCTTACTTTCTTAATTTTTAACTAAATGTTATAGTGGTAAATGTTGGAATCCACACCATATAAGGGAAGAATTGATAATAAATTTGTAAAATTTGCCATGGGACACCTTGAGGTAATGGTCCAACTTGTGGTTGTACCCACAAACATTATATTAATAGTCTCTTACCCATGCTCATATAAGTGGATTAAAAGCCACCCCTATATCTTTCTTTAGAAAAAGTCAAATCTCACTAAAGTAATTGTATTTCTAGATTTTCAAAACTTTAGAGAAATCCAAAGATGTTAAAGATAAATATTAATGTTAAAATTAAGATATTTGTATTTGATTATCATAATACTAAATAATAATTTAACTACTTAGTCTAAAGGGGTTGGATCTAATGGTGGAAAGCTAAGAGTTTTTCACCCTTGAGCAAGGTTCCATTTCCATGAGGGGCTTAACCATAAAACCGTAGGGGCATCATGAAATATATTTTGAACCTATTATACTAAAAGAGATTATATTAGAAAAGACAGTAAACCCTACATACATAAATGATGCTAGGTGAGAAATAAGCCAAATACCCATCCTACAAACTTGAAGTTAATGCCACAACTAGTGGTGGAATGCACACAAAATGAGAATAGCTATTTAATATGAGAATAAAATATAATTACTATGAAGCCAAAAGAGGAATCATTATCAATATTCACATAAATATTCATCATGATCATTGGCATGTTGACCCCAGAAAAATTAGTGTATAAACAAAACATAAATTATGGTGCACATGCATGAAGATGAAGGATCATTTATTGGATTGAGATTCACCATATATTTATGGATTTTTTTGCAATAACAAAGTATGGGAAGATGTACAAGGCCATTTTATATTTCGAGTTTGTTTTTAGAGAAGCAAACACTCTACAAACTCAAGGAAAATGTACTAGGCCGTCATTGATTTCATGCATCAAACATGACAGAATAAATATTAACATTTGACTTTTCTTGATGCACGTTGGGTATTCAAATTTAAGATCAACATAAATCTAGATGATATTATTCCAAAAAAATATGAATAAAAAACTTTTAATCTATATTATTAAATATTTTTGCCATATGAGAACATTAAGCAAACACATAATGAATAAAACTAGAATACAAATACAATGAATCAACATAATGCAACTATATTAAAATACGAAGGTTGTATATTCATATATATAAAATTCTACCATTAATTCTTGGAAAGACTAAGATGAACCTATGTTAATTATTACCAATGTTTATTAACATAAAAAATAACCTAATACACATTATTTTATAAAATGCAAGTTTATTTCTTTAAGAGACTACAACTCTAATCAATGTCTATCCATAATATTGCAACCTAACACTAACACTACAACAATGTTATTTTTGTACACTCAAGTGACAAAAACAACCAAGCATCAACCATCAACTTATAAGCCACCAACACAATGGTGAAGGCATTCAAAGTAACAATGAGGAAGATAATTTAATCTAGCAAACATCCTCATTTACTACATGAAGTGACATAACTAGGGACAAATGGTTTCAGCCAACCAAATTAACACATTACACCTCCTCCCAGATGTGGTGGCCATGCACCATATATCAAACTTCCCCATTTACAAACTCCGTTGCAACACCACCCCAAGCTATCAATGTAATTGTAGAGAAAGTTTGAAGTTGTTACAAATATTTGGCTACATATGAATTCAAAGGAATCATCCAAGGTATACCAATAATTTTGAACCATGTAACTTGAGGCGCCAACAAAAGATACCATGAAATTTTGTCAACTTAAGAAAAAACAACTCAAAACAACAACCTACCATAAACAAAAAGGGCTTCTCCCCATTCCTAAAGAGCTCAGAAGAACAATGAAGACACTTGCACCACAAATTCAAAGCAACTAGTGAACCAAGAAGGTCAAACTAAGAATCGAAAAATTAACAAAATAAAGCTAACGTGAAAAATGCAAGGCAACCTACATCAAATAAACTCACAGACCAAAGAAAAAAGACATTCACATAAATGGAAAAAGATGACTATAATTTCCCTCTAACGCAAAAGAGTTTTCAGGTGTAATGGCATAATGCTTTACAGTTATTTCTAGCCTACACAGGGTTCCAACCAGCCAAACATTTAGTCATGTTAGTGTTCTAGTATTGAAGTGACTAATTTAGTTTTACTATATTAACACAGGAACGCACGCCTTGTATACCTATTATGTAAATGACACAATTACTCTTGCATTCACAAAAATAAATATCTAATGTTATTATTGTATTAGGATATGGTTTTACCTATAGAAATTCATTAATTAGCTCAAATCATACATGGAGAATTTTTCCTTTCCTACGCAAAATGCAGTAAAGATTCCTCTATTATTTTCTAATGTATTCATTTTTCTGCATGAGGTGGTCGATTCTCTCTTATTGTAATAACCCTTTCCATGGAAGATTGATTTTCTAACTTTGATTCCTTCCTACTGTGCAATTTACTGTGATTGTATATATAGATTTGCTTAATTTACTCATCGTTCATGTATGCAAGATTGAGAAAATTCTAACTTGATAATTTAATCATTGTATCACTGCAGCTCCATTATTTGACCTATAGCACATCTTAAAAATAAATCATCATTTTCAAGAGGAATACATAGAACATAAGCTTTCGAGAGACTTTCATTAATAACTAGGGGATGTTCAAATTTGAGACCTTATCTTAATACCCTGAAGATATACTTTGTAATATTCTTTCCTTTGTAGATTCTAGGTCATAACTAGAGTTATGAATTATTCATACCTTTGTACCATCTAGATTCAATATCTGATAATTCAAATAGAGATTTGTTTTATTCCTTTATTTTTTATGTCGTTCTCCCTTAGACCTTATTCTAAAATTGAATCACAATTTATAGATATTCGTCACAAGCTCTTATCATCAATTAATGATCATAAGTTCTCCAATGTGTGCATATAGAAGGTTTGAAACATGAACCCCATAATATATATGGTAATATGAAATATTCTAACAAACAATAATGTACACAACAAGTATTGAATGTAAATATCTTCTCCTTTGTTCTATTGAGACATAACACAATTTAGGTCCAACAATAAGACAAGTACAAAATTTCATCTAACTCAAAATTGTTGATTGAGAATTACTCATAAATAGAGCATGTGCCACCTAACCATGAACTATCCCCAAAATAGTTCCCCCACTAGCCAAGACCTTCTTGCCTTCATGAATCCCCCCTCTGATTCTTTGGTGGTCCCTTTTATAACTTTCTTCCTAGCATATTTCTTAATAGTGTCCTGCTTTAAGGTCTGCCAACCTTTTGCCTAGGCCAATTTGTTTTTTTTTCTAAAAACGATACTTTTCTTTTTCTTTAAAGTCTGTTTTTCTCTCCTGCAATGCTTTATTCCCCCCACTTAGTATTTATTTCCAACTAAGTGATTAACATATTTTTTCTCTCCCATTATGTTAATTTAATTTAGCTTTTTTTTCTCCTAGGTATTTTTAGGACACTTTTAGGGAAGGTCCATCATGTAGACTTCACCACCAATAACATTTTCTAAGCTGGCAAGAAGTCTTCAAAACTCTGGTTCTCTCTCCTAAATATTTCCAAGCAATTTATTTATTAAATCAAATAATAATAATAAATTACATCAGCACATAAGTCTCATCATGGATTCCATCACCATTAAATCCAATAAAAGTTTAATGCCTAAAATAGTTAAAGTTAAAAGAGTAGAGAGATAGGGGTGTTACACCGTCCCCCCTTTTTAATAAACACCCTCCTTGGTGTTTCTTCAATTCCAATTTATTCCTAAGATGGAAATGAAATGCCTCATGGATTTCTTCTTTCCTTTTTCATTATAGTCTCTCCACTACTAAAGTGCTTCCATTGTATGTTATTTTGAGCAATGTATCAGTTCATGCTCATTCTCTAGCACAATTTATACATGTTAAATAGATGCTTTCCATCTTTATTTTTGCATTCCACCAAAGTATCATCAACCTGCACCCAACAATGCGATCCACATGCACCTAACATGGTGAACACCATCAGTATATCATCACAATAATACAATAAGTACCTTGGTACATTTATTCATGACTATGCCAGTCCCATGCATGCCATTTAATGTGAAATTCAAAATTCAAAATTTCCAATTTCCTTTTATATCATTTACATAGAGACAATAATACTTAAGGAACTACTTACTTTGCTTCTTCTTATCATTATCTCTATTGACATGTCATACTAGGCATCACTTTATTCTATGTGGTTATTTTGATGTCATAGTATCTAATATACATCAGGATTTCATATTGCTAATTGTTTTATACCAAGTGGACTTCCTCACGTCCATCTTAGTTGTTTTGTCTACCCTTTTCAATTCCCTTTTTCATTCTTACAAGCAACGAAACCCAACCCACTAAGTAAGAGGAATTGGAAAAAATAAAGAATTTGGAATACCAACATAGGTAGTTAAGGAGTAGCTTGACCTACTCTCGTTCTATGGTCAAAACATCAAAGTGATGTAGCTTCACAATTTTACAATATTCCTTTTTCCACTTCATCTATTATTTCTTATTAACTCAATCCCATTTTTTATCTTCAGTTTATCCTACCTTATAGGAGATTAGGTTATACACATTTTCTTTTGTGTACAAGTATGGGGCTCTACCCCTTTGCTTCCCAAACATATCACCTATTTTAGCCCACTATGTTTCTAAAATGGTTTTAAACAAGATCATTCTCTTATGAAATTCCATAGATGCATACTTAATCATTCATCTAATTAAGCATTCAACAATACTTTAAATGTACCTATATTTAAGAGGCATAACCAATAGTTTTTTAGAATCCATGCATCATTAGTAAAAACTAAGTATTTCCCTCTTAGTTATGGCTATAGCACGCAGCTATAACACTCATCCATAAACTTTTTTCATTTTCACTAGATTCTTTTGGGCCATAAAAAATAAAAATTTCTTGGGATACACTAATTAAGTCACTTCGCTGTCACTAAATTACACTGCCACACCCACTCAATTTAATATTTAGTTAACTATCATTCCAATTAACCAACCCGTTTTGGTCATCATTAATCAAACAATAAAATGGACTAATTACTGAAATTTCCATTGAATAATTAATACTAGTCGACAAGCCCATATAAAATCAAGGTCCATTTCATCCTTCAGGGTCATACCATCCAAGGGTTGCTTTTCTCTTTTCAAGTCCCTTGCAATTCCTTGTTTGGGAATTACTTATTCTCAATACTCATTCTTCATTTTAATTCATTTCATACTTAGAGATTTTACATATACATAAATCCTTTTTAGCACTACTCTTAAGTGTTTTCATGCCTTTTTGGTTCCTTTGGAAGCCAAAATACCATTATCACTATAATTTTTAATTTGATAATCTCAAAATGTTTTACTTTCTTTGACATTTGAGAGATTAATTTTTTCTCAACCATGATTTATTGTGATATTCTATCCTAGTTTTACCAATGATTTGTTCTTGTTTATAGGAATTTTAAACCACTAATTCCTTATATACCACACAATTCCCTATTTTCTCATGTTTCCTTCTTGGAAAATAGATTCTTTTATTTCTTTTCTATCTGAAATATTATTAATTCTTCCACAATCCTATCAGCTTTAAATACCAATGTTATTCATGACAATACTATCATTTTAGTCACAACTATAGATGACAACTTTTATCATACTCATGCTTGAGTTATGTTGCCAATATATGTTTTTCATTGCAGTAGATATTATGTATATCTAAACCAGTTGGAACATATGCTAACATTGAGTATCTCTTTAGTTTTTACTATATTTTTGTGTCCATGGTACCATGGTCTCCATCCTCATCATCACTTTTCTATAGTTATATACATCCCCTAGGAGCCATACTCTTTATTTTTTATTTTTTCTTTCTGAACCATATTTTTATAGTGACTATTCCCCAAAGCGTCTAATACTTTACGACATGATTTTTTTTAACTAGAATATGAATATATATGAACAAGAAATATTGTGTTTTAACTCAACATGCCATACATATAGCAATGTCTTTCTCATGTTCACTATGCTTCCCAAACCAACGATAAATTAATTTAATAAGGTAAGTTCAATATCCACTTTTCTATGCCATGTTTCCTTCAGAGATTGACTTATGACATAAGCAGTCATTTTCAGATTACAGAGAACATTTTCCTTCATGCATGTTCGTAGTTTTTTTTACTATCTTTTTTGTTAGTACTTCCATGTCTACTATCATTTTTTTGTGGTTAACCATCTTTTCTATGCCCATGCTTTGGATTTAACTTATAAGGGCCCACCTCCCTCACATAACTCCACTTTTCCTTCCAGCAGCTTTGCTGCTCTAATTCTAGAGTTATGTCATATAAGTGTCATAATTTAAAGTGATGTAGTTATGGTATAATAGTGGTGTGCCACTTATCTTTACATCTATATGGACACAAGTTATTTTCCATATTACTCGTATGAAATTGACTCGCAATAGGGTTTGCTATGCACTTCTTATAATTAATTATTTTTCCTTACCGAGCTTATATAGTTACAATGGTTTAGTATATACCGCCAACTGCAATGATGTTGCTTTTCCTCCATGAGTGTAACAAAACCTGTTATATTACCCTTAAATTAGTATATGGTTCTCTAGTAGATTTAGCCATGTAATTTCCAACTCGACTTAGGTTTTTTTTTTTTTTTTTTTTCAATCATGCTTTTCATTACCAAGTATAATATTAGTATGTTATAATAATAATGCTACTATGATTACCTTCACACCACAATAAAAACCTTCCTAATATAAGAATTATTGGCACATGACAAATCTATATAGATTGGGTGTAATAACCATTCTAATGAAAACATTCATTATTGCAGGTGGATGGAAAATGTATAAGGTTAGTCAACCTCGGAGGTTTCCCTAGAGGGTGAGTAAATAAATTAATCTACCACTTCCCATTCCATTATCCTTATTCAGGGCAATGTTCTTTCATAATAGACTACTTTTGACCGTGGTCACAGTGTGTCCTCTATAAATATTACTCATATTTTTTTGTTTTAAACCATTTTTTTAATGTGGACCTAAAGTATCTAAGTAGTTGTAATTGTAAAATTTAAATAAGAAATTTCTAATTATCTGAGTTTTAATGCTCAATCTGTTCCCTGCCAACATGTCCTTTACTAGATGTGTATCGTAACAATCATTTTCTCATTACATATATTCCACCTTATTTGGATCTTGGTGGGTGATACGTACAACTTGATTATTAATGCAATTCTTTCCTTTAACTTGTATACATTCTACCCTATCTGCCAAATTGACTTGGTATCACTCATCCTCGAGTCTCTCTGTGCCTTGACATTTTGAATTTCCTTTTTCTCAAAATTGTGCTTTTTAATCCTTAATAATGTTCCTTATTCATGCATATGTCGCTTACTAGTTGCAGAGTTTGTAATTACTAGATTACTAGTATCTCTATTTTTTTCCTGACATTAGTATTTACCATTTTTTTATGTAGTATCATTATTATTGATTTTCTTTTTCAATATCCTACACTACGTGCAACAATTTTTCTATGGGAGGTGACACCTTATATCCTATTTTAACCCAACCTACTCTCCTTTAACAAAAGGTCTAGTAGATGCTTCTACCTTTATTGTTGTTTTTGAGTTCTTACTTCTTATTTTTGTGTAACATGGAAAATAACAATGCTATGATTCAACTGTGGGTTATCCCATAGGCCTCCAATTTAAAACTAAAAATATGATACCATATGTAAGATGCCTGCTTCACACAATTGTTTTTCATTTCCTACTATAATTGATCATCCATAACTCCTAATAATTGATTTTTTATATTGTGTAGTAAATATTTTAATGTACCCCTTTCTTTGTGCATCATTTAGATTACTTGGTTTCTCCCTTCAATTCAATTGTATTGAGCATTTATTTGGATTTCACTTTAATTTCCATTCATAATGGGTCGGTTAAATTACTTCAATGTTCTTTGGCTCTTTCTTAGCTCTTGTCAATTGAATTCAATTATATATTTTCTCCCTTAAGCCTTACCCCCATAGGCATAAATACAATTATGGATTTGATTCTAATAGCATAAAGTTTCATTTTTCCCCTTTGGATAACATATCATTATTATCATAAACTTTGTGCTCTGAAACCCTAATGGAGAGGCAGTCGCGAGGTAAACTAAACTGTGGCCGTGAAAATCTAACGACATTTGCAAAATTGCAAGCTAGAAGGCCAGTAACGAGGTTAGAATGATAGAGGAGGAAGGGGAGGGGGTGGGAGAGAACCCCTCCTACCAAGATGCGGTGGCACGAGATTCTAGCCAGAATACAAGTAATTCAAAACTAGCTAGAGATACCAACAAAATGTGAGGACCTATCCTCAAGGCACGATGGAAGGTAGGTAGCAGAGGAAAATGTTTACCACATGCGATGGAGAAATCGAGATTCATCATTCCGATGAAAAAACTGGAGCAATATAGAAGCTACATGAAAGACCATGCGCTAATATGTAAGTTCATTGGAGTCTGGCCGATAGGGAAGGACCTCACCAAATGGATAGAACAAAAATGGCAGCCCAAAGGTCATATCAAGCTCAATATTGGAGCTAGGGGCTTCTTCACGATAATATTCTCAAACCTGCAAGATAAAGAAAATGTATTTGAAAGTGGTCCTTACTTTCATTATAATGTTGGTTTGTTTATGACATACTCAGAAGAATGTTACGACCCAGACAAGGAAAAATTTCTGGCAACCCTAGTTTGGGTCAGGTTATTCAGTCTCCAATGGATTTCTAGGACCCAAAAATACTAGAGGGCATTGGAAATATGATAGGCAGATTTGCCAAAATAGCATAAACAACAAAAAAGGAAGATACACTTCATATGTGAGAGTATGCGTATACATGAACATAGTTGAACCTATACCAAACTCCATGAAACTAGAATATCATGAAGAGGTGTGGCAGCAAAATCTAGACTATGAACACATCCCGTTTAGATGACATAGATATCATGAGTATGGTCATCTATTTAAGGAGTGTCCAATGAACCTAAAGGAGGGAGAGAACATGAACAAACAACATAGGAAACATCAAGAAGATAAGCAAGCGTTTCAAGAAGTGAAAAGCACGAGAAGACAAGCAAAAGAAAACCCCAATGCAGCAAAAAAAGAATATCAAGCTCAGTCACGAAGAATGAAAAAATTTGAAGCACTACAAGGAGAAGAAGAAGAATAAAATGAGGCCCAAACTATGGACTATCAGGAGAAAGGAAAGGAGAGCAGTTCGAGTCAAGGCAAGACAAACCCCAAGAGGAAAGCCCAAAAAGAGATGGCAAAGAAAGAGGATAAGGAAGACAAGGAGAAGATGGAAAATACCATAATCGAAATCGACCCAAGCAAGGGAGAGGAATTAAGCATGGAAGAAGAGGTGCTAAAGAAATTGTTGAATGAATGGAGACACCTAGATAAAAGATTTATACGAGAAGAACAAATAAGACTATACAAATAAACATGCCAATAGTATCAAGGTAAACAGGGACAGGGACAGGTGGAGATGGCAAAATAATCGGGGATGCATCAAGACAACTCCTAAGAATACTCAAATAAAATGGAAGGAGGAAAGAAAAGAGGCTGGAGGAACCTACATGAATCTATACAAATTATGGGAGAAATGTTGGTGAAGACAGGTAGGGTGGTACCACTATTAGTGGTATACCAACAAATAGACAAAGTATCCCAACGATAATTACATCCTAGAACATAAGGGGCCTCAATAGTAGAGGCAAAAAGAGACATTTAACTGAGAGACTAAGAAAAGAAAAACGTCAACTCATGCTGGTACAGAAACGAAGGTTACAGGAGGGAAAATGGAAGATATATTAAGTAAAATAAAACCAAGGTATGAATGCATGAACAAAGATGTGAGAGGTAGCATGGGCGGAATAGAAATACTGTGGAACCCAATAGAGATCATAGTGGACTACTAGATGGTCATGAAGGGAATCCTCACGAGGTAGTTTCACCTCATAGGAAATAGATAATGGTTCCTAGTCTCTATAGTATACAACCCTCACATTCCAGTGGAAAAGGAAAATTTCCTCTAGCAAATAAAGAGGTTTAGCGAACTACACAAAGAAAAACTTTGGCTGGTAGCATGGGACTTCAACTTAATAACAACAATATAGGAGAAAGGGGGGGACTGGGAAGAGAAGAGTTAGAAATGGAGAAATTCAGCGATTTACAAGAAGAACTAAAATTGGCAGACATCCCAACAATAAATGGAAAATATACATGGAATAATAGAAGGGGAGGGAGCCAATAAATAGCCTTTCGATGGGACAGATTCTTGGCCACAGAACACTTCATTGGAAAATATGTCTACTAAGAAACATCAATTCTACTGTATCTAGGATTGGACTACTGGCATATGAAACTCGAAGTAGAAATGAAATGAGGAAATAGAATAGACCTTTTAGGTTTCACGCATTTTGGCTAAGAGAATCGACCCTCGTAGAAAAAATGGAGTGGTGGAATGAGAGTGAGATAGAAGGGAGAAACCTGATGCACACTTTTCAAATCAGACTTAAATATCTAAAAGGAAAAATAAAGAAATGGAATAAGGATGAATTTGGTAACATACAGAAAGAACAAGGTTTAATCCAAACAAAGATGAAGGAATTACAACAACAAATAATCAACGAAGGTAAAAGTGAAGGGCTAGTAGAGGAGGAAGGGCAGTTTATTAATAAAATGGAGGAAAGGAGACAACAAGAAGAAATACTATGGAAATAGAAATCTAGAATTCAATGGTTAAAGAAAGTAGAAACAAATACAAGGTTTTTTCACAAAGCAATGATATATCATAGGCAGTAGAACAAGATTTTCTCCCTAGTAGATCAGCAATGCAATCATCTTACTCAAAATGAAGACATGGAGAATTTGTTAATGCAACACTTCAAAGGGCTTCTAACAGAACCAAACATAAGAAGGAAGGAGAATATAAACAAAATCATACATCACATCCCCAACCTAGTGAGCAGAAATTAGAACATGGCCCTACTATGAGAAATATCTAAAACGAAGGTAGAATAAGTCATTATGAATATGGTGAGAAACAAAGCACAAGGGCCAAATGGATTCATAGCTAAATTCTTCTAGGTTACATGGCCATTCGTGGGGGAAGAAATAGTGAAACTAGTGGAGGAGTCCAGGCGCACCAAAAGAATGCACCTGACACTAAATTCCACATTTCTAGCATTGATTTCGAAGATAGATCATTCGAAAGAACCGCAAGGGTTCATACCAATATCACTTTGTAATTTCATATACAAAATTATGGCTAGAATTATGGTTAATCATTTAAAACCTATACTACCTGGGTTGATATCTTAGAAACAGACAAGGTTTGTCAAAGGAAGACAAATAATTGATGGCATAGTTGTAGCATAAGAGGAAATTCATTCACTAAAAACAAAAATAAAACCAAAGGAATGCTGGTTAAATTAAATTTGTCAAAAGCCTATGATCGACTGAATTGGGATTATTTACAAGGAATATTGAAGGCATTCGGCCTTGATGCAACATGGATAAGCTGGATAATGTCGATGGTATCAACTCCAGTTTTTTTAATTCTACTCAACGGATCACTCACATAGGCCTTTAACACAACCAGAGGGTCAGGCAAGGTGACCCGCTTTCCTCTTTCTTTTTTATCCTGGCAGTGGAAGGCCTTGGAAGGTACATAAACAAAAAAGTTCAAAGTGAACAGTACATTGGCCTCAGACTATGGAGAATGATCTACCGTTAACTCACCAACAATTTGTAGATGAAATAATGATGTATGGATAGGCATCGCTCAAGAAATCTAGGAAAATAATGGAAATTCTCACAGACTTCACTAGTGCCTCAACGATAGAGATAAACAAAGAGAAATCTGATATATTTTTCTTCAACACAACAACACTCTCACAAGCTTTCTTAGCAAGAGTAATGGGATTCAAAATAGGAAATTCCCCCTCAAAGTAGATAGGAGTCCAGTTAAATGATCAGTAAAACAGAGTGGCAAACGAGAAACTCCAGTTGGGGAAAATCCAAAGAAAGATGCAGAACTAGACATTCAGGGCACTAAATATGCCAAGTCGCATAATATTATTGAGATTAGTATTACAATATATCTCGATTTACCAACTCACGAGTCAAGAAACTCCTAAAACAGTATGCCAAAAGATGATAGACATCTTAAAAAGAAATTATGGAAAGGGCCTAGAACGGAAAAAATGGGCCCTTCTATCATGGAACTGGCTTAGCGAACGCCTAAAAGAAGGAGGACTAGGACTTTGAGATCTGTATATACTAAATCAGGTCATGGAAGAAAAGTTATGGTGGAGATGGATCCAGGGAGGGGTAGACCTATGGAAACAATTATGGGAGAGGAAGTATGACATACCTAGATCAATAGAAGGAAAGTTGAGACTCTAATACAACAAGTAAGGTTCAACAATATGGAACCTAGCCTCAGATATTAGAAATTTGACCAGAAACCATAGTTTCTGGGAAATCAAAGGAGGTGATAAAGCCAATTTCTGTGAAGAATCCCAGAAACAGAGAGGAAAACTAAACAGTAAGCTTGAGTTTGAAGAAGTCCACTAATATACCAACATCCATGGGGAAAAACAGTTAAAAAGTTCTAGAGCATAGAACTTGAAGAATACTGGAGAAAGTGGACACAAAAACAGGACTAGCCAAATGCACCAGAAACACCCTAGTGGAAGGGAAAATTAAATGGCAACCTAGAAAATTGTAAAAGTCGAAGGGCTAGACATACTAAGATGGGGTTATAGAATTAAAGGGATGTTCACAATTAAATATGGTTATCAACTACAAGTTGAACATCTCAGGCATCAAGAGACAAATATCTGGGAAAGTATATGGCATGAAAAGACATGGCTGAAGGTCACCTTCTTCTTGTGGATCCTTCACCACAGGCATGCACTTACATGGGATCAACTGCAAAAAAATGGCTACAAGGACCCTCGATATGAAACTTATGTAAAGAAAAAGCAAAAACAATGGAACACATGACCAATACATGCAGATACAATGATAACCTATGGAAAAGACATAATCAACTCTTTGTAGTTAGTGATAGGAATCTAAACAACATGAAGACAACAATAGACAATTAGTTGAAAAATCCTTACGAAAACACAATCCTAAGTCGAGCTTGGAGAATTTCGTTAGGGTTCATCCTGTGAGCAATATGGAAGGGAAGAAATAACCCGACCTTCAAAGAAGAAAGGAGAACTAAAGAATAAAAATGGAATTAGATAATCTAGAACATAAGAGAGACAATACTGGCAGAGAAATGGTATGAGGAGGATTGGAAAGGAAATCCATGGGAGGAAAGAATAATAAAAGGCCTAAACTTGAAACCTACTATGTTGAATGCATCCTTGTGGAAGCACTATAACCCCAATGGAGAGTCTACAAATTACTATAAATGGCCTCGTAAAGAATTTATCTAACTTAATTTTGATGGAGCTACAAAAGGCAACCCTGATGCGGTGAGGATACAAGGATTATACAGAGATGATAAAGGGAAAATGCTTAAAGTTTATTCTATGGACTGTGACAATGTGACCAACAATGAAGCAGAGCTTCATGCTCTGAAAAGGGGACTAGAAGTTGCGATAAGAGAACGATTCCAAAGACTGCAGGTAGAAGGAGAATAAAAAATGGTGATAGAAATGGTGAAGAAGATACATCAAGAAATGCAGTGGGAAAGAATCAGCCAAGGCTGGAAGACTGCATAGTTGGTCCAAGATATTAGCGAGCTAATTTGACAAATAGGATACATTATCTCAACACATGTCCGAAAGAGGCCAATGTGGCAATGGACAATTTGGAAAATCGGGGATGTAGCCAGGTAGGTAGAAACCTATATATAAAAGCAGAAGAGTTGTTACAAATGGAGGAAATGAAGAAACTAATAGAAATACTAGAAGAAGACAAGGAGCACAAGGAGAAACCCCGATCGGGGTGTGGCAGAGAAGAGGAGGTGGGACAGCGGCAATAGGAAGTGGAGATGTCAAATATCATCCACATGAGCACAAGGACAGACATATCAGGATGTGGAGGAAGAGGACAATGGGAAGGGTAGGATAGCGAGGGAGCAAGCCCCAAGAGGAGGCAGGTGGAGCCAAGAAGGGAAGCGAGAGAGGAAGGCATGGGAGCCAGCAGGAGAGTGGGTAGAATGATGCCAGCAAGTGGCAGGATAATGGAGAAGGACCCACGACAGGATTAACTGGAGGCATACGAGAGTTAATGAGAGCTAGAGTGGGAAGGGATGGAGGGCCATCATTCCAAGGTGAAGGAATGAGGAAAATGGCAGCAAGTAAATTAGAAGGACATGTGTTAGGTAATTTGAAAGGCAGCAGGGAAAGGGAGGTAAAACAAAAGGGCATAGAGATAGATGTTAGTTGCATGCAAAATGTGAGAGTAAGAGTAAGAGCAGAGAAAGGTGGTGGATGTAGAATGATGATGCAGACCAGGGAAAGCAGCAACGCCAACTTTGGTAGACAGTATGTTCTTCTCCGTTTCCTAAATAATAGAAGTATAGTTATGTCAAATTCAATAGCCTTTTGGAAAGAGACCGAGAAAGGTCTGGACTCTGAAAGAGTTGAAACTAGGATCTCCTGGAACACTACCTAGGTCGAGAGTGAGGATGAGAGAGTGAGAGAATCAAGAATCAAAATTCCATCCTTGGAGAAGGCATACAGAGAGAAGGATGGAAGGCGGGATGAGAAGGGTGAACCTGGCAAGGGAGAAGGTTTGAGTAATTCCTCTCTGGCTAGGTGGCTCCCGAGGCTTGGAAGAGATGTCGTAGATAACTAGAATAGGGAGGAATCCACCCTGGATACCTCAGGAGATGAGACAAGAGATAGCGTGGCCCCTAAGAAACCTACTTGGAATTTCATGAGTAAAACTGAGAGGAAAAACAAAGGTTCAATTAGAGTAAAGAATGTAGAGAAAAGCGAGAAGGGAAAGAAATTACCTTCTTCAATCCAAAACAGGTACATGGTCCTCCCCTATAATTCTCCTGGTAGGCTTTCTATGGTTAAAATACCTCACAGTGTCTAGAACAAAGACATAGTCCCCCCAAGTGGTCTCCTCGAGAGGTTTTCTATGGTGAACCTTTCGTGTGAAGGCCGAAAGGGAGACACTAACTTGACAAAAGAAGAATTGAGGGTTAGCAAAGACCAAACACAAGAGAGGGAAGGGGGAAAGTAGAAGGGAATGATATGAAAACTTAGGTCGTCAGGTCTTGAGCAAGATACCAAGCATGGCTCAACTAAATGTAAGATAGATTGGGTGTTATACAAACAGAATACTAATATCTTTCATGGTAGTGTTTTAGGTCTAATCATAACCTACGTCCAGTATAGTGTGAAGGAAAACCAGAACAGAGAGGAAAGTGAATGGGGAGAATGCAACAACAACCACGAGAATGCGAAAATGGGAAGAGATGAAAAAGAAGTGACTAAGAAGGGCAATAGAGGTATAGGTAAAAAGACAACTGAGGGGGTGGGAAGCTCGAGTAGAGAACAATGCAAGAGAGGGAGAAAGACGGGACAAGAGCATATGAAGACCCTCATTAATGCGTACATGGTAGGGAACCCACCTATGGTGAGAGCCCAAATAGTGGGTTGGAAGTAAGAATTAAATGACAGTATTACCAACCAAGACGTTCCCATGGAAGAATGGGAAGACATGGTTCAAAACCTAGGAAACACCCGCGGTCAGCACACCCTCTTCAGACAAATGATCCAACAATACTATATCATGAAGAATGTAGTGGTTCGGGCCATCAATATTAGCAAAAAACAAGCATAAAACAAAGGTCAGGAGGCCAGGAGGACACTAAAGAGAAAGATCCCATTAGAGCAGAGCTACTCAGGGAGATAGTAGCAATTCAAATACAAACATATTGAAACAGCCTAGCACTGGGAAGGATTGAACAATGTCTATAGGATATGAGGAGAAGCGAGATGCCACGTTCCAGTGCTAAAGCCCCAGCTTGAGTGAACTCCTTGGACAAGGAGTAAAATAGTGATCCAGATAAATTTTGTTTCTATTTTATGATGATTAGCTTTTATTTTTCAAGGTTGATTTGCAGTATAGATAAAATAGACAATGTTGTTTGGTTGATAGAGAAAGACTTATACAAATTTTGGATAGCTTTTAACGCTAACAGGTGGCCAACTTGGTTTCCTACGGGTAGGTTGAGGCCACCTGAACAAATGGAAAAGCCTGATTTTTGCCAGTTAATATAAATAGCAAAAGTACTACCAAGTTTACAAAAAAGAAAACATATGATTATTATCATATATTAATTTCTTCCCAAATTCACTTTTATATTCACAATATACTTTTGGATCCCTATTTAATTTAAGACCATCTCTACATACTTCCAAATCCCATGCTTTATGCCTTGACACTCAATGTGTGCTATTTAGAAAATTTTAATGCACATGTACCAAGTTTCACATGTACTATGGTTTGCCTTTGAATTTATTTATACCTTAGTATTTACATTGGTGAATATGTATCATGCAAGGCAGGTTCTTATCGTATGGATGGTTGTTGCCACAAGTGGCACACTAAGTATTGGCCATGTTAGAACTCACATGTAAACTTGACAAGGCTATTCTATCGTACTCCATTTTACGGTCCTAATTTAACTTCTGGGATCTCAAAATGACTAGAGGATTTATAATGCCTACCTTATCTCATGAATGCTCGAGGTTTAATTTTTTTTTTTGAGTTTCAACTAGTGGTCGGAGCTTCGCTCTGCCTCTAGCATAAGATTGTTATGGATCTTATTACCCATTCACTCTCATCACAAATGTGAACCTTTGGTTGTTACTCTGTCACACGTTAGTGGAGGTAGAATTTTGTAAATGATTTTGCAAAAGTCTGTAGGTTTGGTTTTTTTTTTTTTTCTTTTTTTTTTCTTTTTTTGGTAATTCTTGAAGATCAGTGGAATTATTTCTCAGAAATTTTTTTTTTTCACTCTTCACTTTTACAGGTATTTTACCTCGAGAATGATTAGAGACACCCAAATTCTAAATCCTCAGGTTCATTCTAGGAATTTGAAACCTCTACTTATGGGCAAGAGTACTTTTGTTTTTTTTTTCTTAGTTTATTTCATACTTCATTTAGTAGAGGTTTTCTTCTTTATTCCCAATTCCTCGTACAGATCATCAGTATAGTCTTGTGCATCCATTTAGTCCTATGCTTAGACTATAATACACTTGGTAAGTTTGGAATTAAATTTATTTTTACCGTTGCACCCTTCCGATATGGGAAATCACATTATCCTTCCAACTCCGTCCCTAATTGGGTTTTTCCTTATTTTATGCATTATATGAGTCAAATTGGTTGTGAGTACCCTAGTCTAGGGTCATTAGAGGTTGATGGAAATTCTTATGGAAACTATTGTTGTCAACTTATATTTTGTTGAAATATCATTACTATAGTCATTTGTATTCATTACTTCATTGAGGTCATTACATCGAGCATAATTTGGTTCGCTCTTGTGAAATAAATTTAGAGTTTTTATTAATTATTCTTTCCCTTATCATGTTCTCTTATTATCTGGTATAAGTGGTTATCTTGATAAGGTTGGAGGAAGGTTGTTTCTTAGATCTATGCAAAGGAAAGCATCATTTCCCCAACCCTATTGGGGTTACTCTCTTTTGTTCTTTTAGTCCACTCTCCTCCTACCAAATTTCTAATAACTTGTCGTGTGTGCGGGTATAAATTAAAAAAAAGATCAAACACTTATTATACAAGACACAATGATTTTCATTCTTCTTGCGGAGTTCGAGGTTCTTGACCTCAATTATTTTCATGCTTTTCATGTCAGCCTCCTTTTGAATCCTCACTTTGTATGCCTAAGGTGACGCATACTATTTATCGACTAGTTTTTTTTTCAAAACCCTGTATAGGGTCAGTGTAAATGTATTATTATTTTTTGATATTTCACCCTTATAAGGGTGGACAAAACTTCATACTTCTGGAATTTTATTGTCTTCAGAGATTACGACAAGGCCTTAATGAGAATGGGTGGTTAATTTTGACCTTAGTAATATCAATCACTTTTTTTTGTGATATTCAACATGGTGTAAACTTTTTCTTCTTTTATTTCTATTATGTATATAAATTCTATTATGTGTGTAAGGGATATTTTACTACGCATTTTGAACTTTTATGATATCATGCATTAGTCAGCATAATTGTATGTGCCATTCCCTTATAGGGTTTTCATAGTTCCTTTAGAGTGAGATAAATTATTGATAACTATAATTTCCCTCTAATGTGAAAGATTTCTCGTGTGTAATTGCATAATGTTTTACAATTATTTCTAGCCTACACATGCTTCCAACCCACCAAGCATTTAGTTATGTTAGTGTTCTAGTATTGAAGTCTCTATTATGGATTTACCATATTCACATAGGAACACTTGCCTTATACACCTCTTATGTAAATGACACAATTTTTATTGAATCTATGAAAATAAAGATCTAACTTTATTATGATATTAGGCTATGGTTTTACCTGTATACATTCTTTAATTAGCTCAATTCATACATGGAGAATTTGTCCTCCCTACACAAGATGTAGTAAAGATTCCTCTAGTATTTTCTTGTGTATTCATTTTTCTACATGCTATGGTCGATGCTCTCTTATTCTAATAATCCTTTGCATGGGTTGTTGATTTTCTAACTTTGATTCCTTCCTCCTCTAAAATTTATTGTTATTACATATATAGATTTATTCAATTTAGTCATCATTCATGTATGTATGTTTGAGAAAATTACAAATTGATAATTTAATCACTGTACTACTACAAATCCATTCTTCGACCTATAGCACATCTTAAAATTTTGTCATCATTTTCTAGAGGAATACACAAAACATAACCTTTTGAGAGACTTCCATTAATAACTAGGGTATCTTCATATTTGAGACCTTATATTAATACCTTGAAGATATACTCTGAAATATTCTTTCCTCTCTAGATTCTAGGTCGTAACCAGAGTTACGAATTACTTGTACCATTGTACCATTTAGATTCAATATATGATAATTCGAATATAGATGTTTTTTTTTATTATCTCGGTCTCCCTTAGATCTTATTCTAAAATTAATCTCAATATATAGAAATTTGCCACAAAATCTTATCATCAATTAATGATTACAACTTCTCCTTTGTGCGCATACAAAAGATTTGGAATATGAATCATGTAATATATATAGTAATATGAAATATGCTAATAGACAATAATATACATGCAAGTACAAAATGTAAATATATATTCCTCTGTTCTATCTAACATAACACAATTCAAGTCCAACAACAAGACAAGTACAAAATTTCATCTAACCTAAAACTGTTGATTGAAAAATACTAAAAAATAGAGCATGTGCCACCCGATCATGAATTATCCCAAATAGTTCCCCCTAGCCAAGGTCTTCCTCCCTTCAGGAATCCCCCCTTTGATTCTTTGGTGGTCCTTTTTAAAACTTCCTTCCTAGCAGATATCTTAGCAACGTCCTGATTTAAGGTTTGCCAACCTTTTGCCTAAGCCATTTTGCCATAGTTTTTTCTAGAAAAAAATAGTTTTATTTTTCTCTAAAATCTGTTTTTCTCTCTTGATGTGATTTATTCCACCCCACTTAGTATTTCTCTCCAACTAGGTGATTAACATAATTTTTCTCTCCCGTTATGTTAATTTAATTTTGTTTATTTTTCTGTTACGAATTTTTAGAAGACTTTTAGGGATGGTCAATCATGTGGACTTGACCACCAATAGCATTTTCTGAGCAATTTATTTTTAACACAAATGATAATATAAAAAAATTACATCATCACATAAGTCTCATCATGACTTCCATCTCCCTTAAAAACATAGTTATCCATCAAACAAGAAAAATACCTAGTACCCATTTTTTTTAGGTAGTAAAAAATCACTCGATTTTGAAAAGTGGTGATTCAGAATACACCATTTTTTCGGAACATATTTTTTGCACTTTAGTATTTTTTTTTTTTATATCAAATATGTGAACATTTTTTAAAAATGTTAGTGATTTTTACTCTGATTTTGAAAAGTGTTGATGCAACATCAACATATTTTTTTTAGGGCTTATTTTTGACACTTTAAATTTTTTTATGTATCAAGTATAAACATTTTTTTTAAATGTTAGTGATTTTCATCTTGATTTAAAAAAGTATTTATGCAACATCAACCGTTTTTGTTTAGAAAGCTTATATTTTACACTTTAAATTTGCTAATATATTAAGTGAGGATATTTTTTTAATGTTAGTGATTTTCATATTGGTAATAAAACATAAAAATAAATAAAAAACCATGAAAATATCAAATGTAAAAACATATATAAGAAAGAACAAAAAGGAAAAAAAACCATAAAATGTAAAAAGCACAAAATTAACTTGTAAAAAAAATAAAC
>APFE030401480.1:0-18057 GCA_000404065.3 Pinus taeda | reverse complement strand
TCTTTGAGTCAGCAAAGTAGAGCATATTTGGCATTTGAATTTGCCAATCATGAAATATGAAACCTATTGGTATAGGTATCCAACAGGTAGGTCGACCAATTTCAATAACTTTAAACATAACATTTGTGTATAAATACACAAATGATATTGTTGTATGATTTGTTTCTATTGTTTTGGGTTTATCATATGAACACTACCAACTACCAAACATTATAAAATTTATTCAAATCATGTTAGTAAGTAGTAGGATTCATACTTAAGTTAATAATGTGAATAGTTGAAGAGAATGAGTACAATGACCATTAATTATGTTGATCCTATGTAATGTTAGCTCCACTTTAATTAAATCCTTATTTAACAAATGATCAAAATTATTTGGAGACTCCCTTGGATTTGAGTAAATGTTGATGAGCATGACAATGCTCATTACAAATTGGAGCATTTCACTCCATTCTTTCAAGAACTTATCTCTTTCTTGCTTGAATGTGGGAATATGCTTCAATTTGCCCCACAAACAAAGATTGTGCTCTTAAAGTATGTGATCATGGACTCTTTTATCTGATTGCTTCATTGTGGAAGGTTTAAAAAAGTTTCAATGATGTGTGTGTGTGTGTGTGTGTGTGTGTATCTATTATTAGGTTGTGAACAACGTGACTTGAGAAAGTAGAACTTGGCTCACATTAGTTGTGGCCCATGTCATTCTTGTAAGTATGTTTGTATTGAAGCTAGTGGCATGATGTTGCATGACTAGTTCAGTGGTACCAAATCAATGCCTTCTTTTATCAATAACAATAATTGAAGAGGTTATGAGAGTGCATGTGATTAGAGAAGAGAGATGAATCTTCAAAATTGAATAAGCTCCATCATTCTAAATATGCACATGATCTATTGAACCAATCGTCAATTTCTCAACAACTATGCCCAAGTATTCCTTTTTATGAAACATGTTAGCATGATTGGAGTAGAGAGACTCAAAATTTTGAATCAATGTAAAATCACTAATTTTCAACTTTTTAAGAGAAATGTTAAAGTTTAGATGAGGAGGTTGGTAGCATGTAAGGAACTAACTAATAATATATCATGCTTCAGTCCAATACTAATGGTGGTGTTACTTTGATTAATAGAAGAAGGAGAAGCTAGTGCGGTGTTACTATGGTTGGTTGCTAACATATCATTACAAGATGACATGCGTACCAATACATTGTTGGAAATAATGTATTGCTGGAAATGAAACCAATGTTATTTATCCTATGGTGGAAAATAACACAAAAACATAGGTCAACTAGATCACCTACCTACAATAGCATAACTTAGTTAGCTATGTTGTGGCTATCACAAGTAGACTTGTCCCTTTAACTTACTTCCCTACCTAAAATTCACGTAAAAAAATAATATCGATTACAACTCCATAGACTAGAATAAAACAACATATGAATAAATCATAAATAAATTGTTAAGTATTCTAGGTAGTGTCGAGAGTGAATCAATAAAGAACAATTACGCAAAAATACATATATTTGTTGGTTGACATGTAGTTGATAAAGACATTTCCATTCATTAAGATACATAGATGATGGATAAAAACCTATTTGTTAATTGACATTTATGTCACTGGAATATATATATAATAATATATAGTATATATAGTAATATAATTATATATATACCTAACTACCATATGGACCTATATTATTTGAGTCCATAATCAACTACAAAAGATAACATTATACATCAAAAATTACATTATTTTGAATTAAACTTTTACATATAGTTTTCATCCAGGTGAAATGTATGTATTTTTCATCCATATTGATGATTTAGAGTGAAAAAAGAAATGGAGGAAATCAGCTCACGGAGACCATTTACTAGGAATCCCATATCCAAATTAAATTTGGTTCTAAAACCTTCTGGGAAGCCATTTGAGGAATTAATTGGCATTTTTTTTTTTTTTTGGGGGGGGGGCGGTGGGGGGGGGGGTAAACTATCAATTAAGTGTTGCACCCCCTCTAATATTCTACACATATATAAATTTCCACTAGCACAAGAATTTCCTCAATCAGAATCTATTGGCAAATGTTATGCCACTCAAACGTTGACCTTCCTATTTTGTCCATCGCGATTCGAGAGGATGCAATGTCAACCCCCATTATTCATGTAAAATAGAATAGCCACGTGATAATGATTAAGAATACTCTATAATATTTCATATTGTAACTCAAATTAAGAGTTGAAGGAGTCAAACTTAACCACTAGTAGGCTTGCGTTGTGTATAACCGGGCCATGGGGAAGAAAATGGTTTCCATTCTATTTGAGTGCATTTTTGTTCCATGGATTAGCATAGTAGCTAAGAGTGGATAGAGAAAGAGAAAATAGAGAGGGTTTGCATTGTAGTGGCCCATGGACCATATTTTTCACTCCTTTGTTCTTACATCCATGTACTTTCAACAAAATAGAGAGCAGAGAAGCTTCACCTTCCAATTGATTTTTGTCCCGAAAGGTTTTCCCAGGTCATATATTGTGTTATTATAGTTTTGAGTGATTTTATTTTTATATTTTCTCCATTTTCTATATTGCATGAATACGCAATAAATAGTAATTAAAAAAATCTAAAAATATAAGGATAAATTAACCCTTATAGTGTAGATTTGGGATTCTTAAATATATTTTAGTAGATATGTTGTGAAAAAATATCCAATGGAATATCCTGGTAGTTTATAGATCATATTGGTATCAAAGGGGGTTTCTTTGTGTATATTGTGGGGAGTCTCACAAGATCTAGATTAGTTAATCTGAAAGTCATAAAACCCCAACCTTGGTCAATGAATTTGTTAATAACCCTAAAAATTTGATATGGGAGAGGTTTGCATGGATGGAAGCAAAAATCACAGATATAAATCATGATGTGAGCCTCCTCATGACAACCCTAATGAATAATCTTGATTTATGTGGAGAAGATGAAGGTACTAACACAGAGGTCAGATTAGATGGGATCGATGGATTAGGAATAACCAAAGAGGGAATCTCAGAAAGAACCTGAAAAGGAACAATGCAGTTTGAGTGTTGTGAAACATTCACAATCCATGTTAAATATGGAAGTGAAGGTTGACATTAATCCATATCAAGGTGATATTGACGCTTCGAAGTTAAATAATTGGTTGCATCAATTAGAAGTTTATTTTATTTTTCACCATATAGAGGAAGAATAGAAAAATATATTTGATCGTTTAAAACTGGAGGGCCATGCCCTGACTTGGTGGGAAAGACACACAAAGACCCTGAGGTTGGAAGGAGATTCTCCAATGACTAAGTGGGAGGATTTCAAAAATCATTAGGGGAATTTTGAGGTATAAAATGGGCCTCCTAAGGAAATTATAAAATAATAGTGGAAATAATAAAATAATATTAGATTAGACCATTAAATTTTAAAGGGAAAAAAAGAAAAAACTATTTTTTCAACTTATCTCCCTATGGGTTTACTCAAATTTCGAGAAAAAACACTTGTTGGATGCAAAATTTGATTCCTCATCAAAGGAGTACACATTTTTCATACTTTCAATGAACCCTTCTACATCAAAAATGAGAAATACATGAAAAAAGTGATTGCAATCACGTTTTTCCATGTATTTCTCATTTTTCGTGTAGTAGGGTCCATCAAAAGTATGCAACATGGGTACTCCTTGGATGAGGAATCAAATTTTGCATCCAAAAAGTAATCGCGCTCGAAATATTCGTAAAACCTTAGGGAGATAAGTTGAAAATACGAGTTGAAAAAGTATTGAAGAGGGAGTCCATACAGGCTGCTTGATTTTTTAAGAATTTGAGGAAAACCTGTGAGTAGTTTTGAAACCAACATTGCGGACTAACTTGGTGAGTCCATCATCAGGGCAATGAGATAGTATTTGAGAAGAGAGAATGAATTTCAAAGCCTTATTAATAGTTGAAATTTTTTTTAATTTTGTTGTTTCTTATTTTTGGTCGGCTAATTAATTAATAATTTATATTTATTTAATTGAATATTAATTTTATTAATATTTATTTAATTTTTTATTTATTATTAATTATTATTTTTATTATTATTATTTTTATTTTTTTTTTTTTTTTGAATGAATGCATATTGTAGATTTTATTATGTATGCATATGTATATATAATATGAATATTTTATTAATATTAATTATTTTAATTATTATTTTATTTTTATTTTTATATATTATATTTTTAGTAATTATATTTTGTTAATATTATTATTATATATTATTATTATATTATTATTTTTTTTTTTTTTTTTTTTTTTTAATTTTTATTATGTTAATTTTTATTTTACAATAATATTTGATATGTGATATTACCTATTATTATTTGGATGATCTAATTAATCATTCCTATTATTTTTATTAATTGATTAAGAATTAATGTTATTTAATATGTTATTATATTAATGTTATATTAATTGTATATTATTTTATAATATATATCTGTATTTATGTATTTATATATAGTAGTTTAACTTTTTACTTTTTTACTCCAAAAATAGTGAATCATCCCCCATGGTTGACATCATCATTGTGAATCCTATTGGTTCTCATAAATTTTATTTTGGTTGTATATTTTTCTTAAGAGGCCCATGTTAGACCTCAAAATTCCCCTAATGCTTATAAAGTCATAATTCTACCCTATCAGGTCTATAGAGGACTAGTGAATATGGTAGCACAACTTCAGTAAGAGACAAGGATGGAGCATAGAAAAGTACACCACTAAATTTAGGAAGAGCATAGTAATGTTGGTTATCTCCCAAAAGAAACCAAATGTACTCCTCAAGTATTTTGGTGCTATACATAGCAAGAAAGTGATGTTGTTCAAACCCAAAATAGTGGTTGAGGCTTATGTACAGGTATAATACTTAGAGAACATATGCTAGAAGAAAGGGAAATAATGTGGGTCAAAGAAAAAGGAGCATGAGGAATCTTCAAAGGAGGGGAGGAGAAATGGAAAGGGGGAAAGACAAAAAATACAATAGCCATATAAAACAAGTGCAAAGATCCAAACAAGCACTAGAACTATTGTAACATTATTGGTCATAAAAAAGAGAAATGTTGGAAGATGCATTTAGAGCTCAACCTAAAGAACAAAATACACGTGCTAAGAAGAAAATCTCATGCCCATTGATTCAAGAAACTATGTGGAAATCAACTCATATGTGGATGAGAAGATTGTTTGTACATTAATGCAAAAGGGGGTGAATGTAAGTAGCCACTAGAAACAAGAAGAGAAGGAAATGATGATACTCTTCCATATAATGATACAGAACCAGAATATGAAAATCAATGCTCTATTTAACTCAAGATCACAATAAAATCTCATAAAATTGGGACTGGAGACTTGTGGCCATCCTATCCCAGATCTAGTGGATGGGTCTACAAGGAGGAAGAGATAAAGGTAACCAAAACAATACATAATCAAAGTTGTCATCAGTGGCATCTTACTTTATTTATGAAGTAGAATTGGATGTAGTTCCACTAGATGTATGTGGTGTTTTGTTTTGAAGTTCCTATATGTACATGTGGGATGTGATATTCATATAAAGAGTCAACCAATAACACCTCATCAAGGACGTAAAATCCTTTATCATCAATGTCCACAAGGGTAATTTGAAGATCTCACTAATAAGTGCCAACCAAGTCAAAAAGTTGATCATTTCTATTAAGTATGTTTTGTTTTTTTTAAGAGAAAATCAAACTATAGAAGAGTCCATGAGAGTTAAGTCATCCCTAGAGGGGTGAACTAATGAATAGGAAAAACAACTGGAAGAGTTGCTACAAGTGTACAAGGGTGTTTTCTAGGAGCCTAAAGGGTTACCACCCAAGAGGGAAGTGGAGCATGAAATCCAGTTATTGTTGAACTCTCCCTTTCCAAAAATTGGGCTATATAGGAAGTCTGTTATAAAATCAAGTGATGGTAAAGAAGTAGTTCCTTGAACTACTGGAACAAGGTGTCATTTAACTATGGACCTTACCATGTGGGTCATCCATAATCATAGTGCCAAAGAAGGATGAGACTTAAGAGATGTGTATTGATTACAATGAATTAAACAAAAATATGCTTTGGAACAAATACCCCCCACCTAAGATAGATGATCTACTAGATTAGTTGCAACAAGTCAAATACTTCACCGCACTAGACTTAAAGTTAGGGTATCACTATGTTATAGTCTGAGAAGAGGATCCTTGGAAGACTGCCTTCAAAAATAGACAAGATTTGTATGAGTGGTTAGTTATGTCATTTAGCTTATGCAATTCATAGGCTAAATTTATGAGGTTAATGAATGCTATAATGTGTCCTTTTATATATTCATTTTCTGTTGTTTATTTGGATGATATATTTGTATATAGTGATACCCAGTAAGAGCATGTCTCACATTTAATGCAAGTGATAGAGACATTAAAAGAACACAAACCATTGGAAAATATCAAGAAGTGTGAGTTTGCATGGCACTCTTTGGTGTATATGGGATATGTGATAGGTGGGGGAGAGATGAAGATAAATATTTCCAAGATGGAGGCCATCCTAATTTGGTCAGTGCCTACTAATGTTTTTGAGGTTAGGATTTTCATTAAGGCATCATAGTATAGAGGAACTTTGAGGAGTTAAAGAAGAAGATAAGTCAAACACTATTCTAACATTACCCAACTTGTAATATCTGTTTGAAGTGGAGATAAATTCTAGTGGGTATGTTATGGGAGAAGTCTTGATGCATGGGGGAAGGTTGGTATGTTATCATTCTGAAGTATTTCATGGGGTTGTTCTCAATAACCATACCTATGACAAGGAGCTTTATGCCTTGGTACAAGCTGTGAAGAAGTGGAAACACTACCTGATAAAAAAGGATACAATAATCCACACATATCAATAGCCATTATAGTATGTGCAAGAGCATAGTAGGCTACAACTGACAAGGCAATACAAGTGGATGGGGTTTCTACAAAACCAACTTCATTTAGTGATCCTATATAAGAAGGGTAGCATAAACAAGTTGACCAACATGCTTTCAAGGCCACTCACACCAAATATCATAGCTTTGGGAACTCTTATGCACATTGATCCTTTCACCCATGATGCATACAAAGAGGCATACATAGAGGATGAGCACTTCAAGGAGGTGCTTCAATAGTTGCAAAGCAAGGGCCCTATGCGCAATGGTGATACCACAGTTGACTACCATATCTAGAATGGGTTACTCTACAAGTTAGATAGGTTATGCATTATAAAAGTGAGCAACAATAGCTAATAAGAGAGGTCCACACTTCCAAGGATGTAGGGAATTTTGGTGTACAGAATACAGTAGCCAACTTGCATATGTGTATTGACCTAGGATGTAGGAAGAGGTAGTTAGGTTCATAAGAGGATGCATGCTTTGTTATACTAGCAAGGCTAGTAATAAGAAACAAGGTCTATAGCATCCCTTTCCTATGCCCACTTGTAACACACCCCCTCCTAAATCTTGCCTAAATCACAGGTTAGAAGGAGGTGTTTATTGTGCTAACCCAAAATTCAAGTTGTCTTTATGGAAATGGGGTATAATTTTTTTTTTATTATCTTTTTTGACTAATTTAAAACCTCAATTAGACATCATCGTTTTATTCATCTTTTCAATACTATTCTAGTGACATAAATTTTTACTTCAATCCAACCTTTGGATCAAAAGCTATGGTCATTTGATTTCTACCAAATCAAAAGGTACCATGCCATCATTCCAACACGTGGTAGCAACGTGGTTGTCCTAGCCAACCTCTTGTATCCACTTGGAATTATGGCATTCGATATCAACACATTCATGGTGTGGCTTTTCATAACCCCCTCATTATGCATTAATTCATCACACACACACACATACTCAACTCAGTGGGTCGTTAATTATCATCAACTAACGGATTGCTTGTTGACAGAAACATTTCCCATCTCTCGGGCTCCATTAATTGACCCTTCCTCTCTTACGCACTTATGAATACACTGGGGTCATTTTTTCGAGCTGACCTGTAAGGTAGGTCCACCCTCACACCAATGGTTAAATTGTCTAGCTCATGTGTACGTCACCATAGTCCAAGATAACATCATCCTGCTCCTTTTAAAAGTTTGTTTCACCATGTGCTTCTTGGGAATAGCCTCCAAGATTACATGTCTTGGTGAGATCATTTCCCCGCATGGGAAAAAATCTTGGTTGGTCAACTAGATCACACCCTCACCTAACTACTCTAGTGGTGTTGTTCTTGCCACGAAAGCCTGGTGTTGAGTTAGACCATCTCTCCCTTAAGTGTTGCACATTGCCACCTCTAGGAGAAAAACTATGGGACAAATATATTCCCATAATTTTCCATGTCAATCTCTCCATTGTAGTGGATCAGTCTTCATCCCTCTTCGATTGTGACAAACCTTCCACATGGTTATTGGGCCCCTTCCATTGGACAATACAAGGAATCCAACTCACCTTGGTCTTATCCACCTTGCTAACTCTTCCACGATAGCCTCGTGTCAAGTCATCCTGGATCTCTCCCCTTCATGGCCATTTGTGAGCTTCTAGGACATAACCTTTGGGCTTATGTCACCCCAAGTTGTTTCCTAGTCATCGATTGCCCCGCATAACCTTGGAAATTCATTACATTGACCTCGCGCTAGGTTATGCCTTATGGTCGTATGGCTAATGACCTAGATTTCCATTTGACCATCACACAGCCCAATAAACTCATCCAATATCATGGATAAGACTAACACACTAAGGATAAGATAAATGGGTCTTTTTCCCACTCTACATTATGTGCAAAATTACATACACTTAGTCAAGGTCACAGTGGTTTTGTCTAATACTTGGGTTAGATAGAACCCACACTGAGTCATTTGCAAGGGATTCCAAAAATCGTTCAGTTGTAGTGGTTCTACAAACATTTGTAATTATGCCAAAGCCTAACCATAGCCATTAAGGGCTTATGAAGCATGTTTTGGTGAAATCCCTTCTAAGCTTACTACAAGAATACTTTCTCCAAATTCTTGACGATAGAAATACAAGACATGGTCCAGGAACTTGTCCATTCAGGACAAGGACTTATCCATTCATACTTTCAGAGTTCTACGTTATCCTTTGATGATCAATTAGCATACCAAAACCCATACACTTAACTAGAAGCATACAAAGGAATACATTTCCATAGAGGAACAGATTCCCATCATACTTATGGCTTAAAGGAAATATCATGCCAATACTAGGAAGCATAAACCAAGTTATCAAACCTCTTAAAGTAATCTCCTCCACCACAAGGAGAAAAAGGCTTTCCCAGTCTGAAATTGGAGAAGGTAAAAATATCGACCCAAGAACTTGAGTCTGCACTATTGGAATAATTAGAGAACCTTCAAATGAAATATACAAACTAGCATACTAGTGAGGAGAGAGGGATATCTAATATGCTACCCAGAACTTGTAATCAAAATAAGTTCATGATCCTGCGATTTATTAAGGATCTTCCATAAAAGTTACTATTAAAGAATAACTAATTTATTATATATATTATATATATATATATATATAATATATATATATATATATATATATATTATATATATTTATATATATATATATATTATAGATAATATATATATATATATATATATATATATATTATATATTATCTATATATATAATATATATTATATATTATATATATATATATATATATATATATATATTATATATATATATATATATATATAATATATATATATATATTATATATATATATTCACACTAATAGAGCACAAATCCAGTTGAGAACCATGACTATAACTAGTAATTCGAACAGGGATTTATCACATCAATCCAACACTGAGACCACATACGAAATATAACACATACCATTTATAAATTCACATCATCATGTGCATAGAAAAGATGCAACATTGTGTGAAGTGCAAGAACATAAATCAAGTCATTCAAGCTCATGAAGCAGTGTCATCCGCAGCACTAAAACACAAGGTTCACTTTGGCTTGAGCTCTTGTTAATAAAGGAATATAAACCTAGAACCAACGTATACACCATTGAAGACTTGGAGAAGGCTACAATATAAAATAAACAAGTAAATAAGGACCAGAGGAATAAATCCACAGTAATACCAAACAACCACATAAGAAATGTTAGTAAGAGCTTGCAATCAACATAATCATGTCACTATAATAAGGAAGGATCTCCATACTAATTTCTAATAGAACATAACCAACATCAGCACATGTTGTTCAAGTTCCTTTAAAATAGTGACATAGCATATTAGTCAATATTGTAGATAATATTATCACAGTCATGTCTCATGCATGAATAACACCATTTCAGACCAAAAATGTAAACATTTTTTTATTGTGAATAAAAAGCATAAGAAAAACTTATCTTATTCAGTATAGAACTGTTCCAACTGAGAATTGGACTTCAACTCTCTACCCAACCATAAATAGTTGCAGTCAATTCTCACTTGCAGCTATCACCCCTGAGACAGATTCCAAAGCTTGTAGTGGAGTGCTTTTGTGGGATTTTGACTTACATAATATCTAAAATAGGAATGCCACCAAGCCACACTACCTTTATCCACCAACTACCCACATGATATTTAACATGTCAAGTATATTCAACTCATGCCAGGATACCACAATGCATAGAACTTTAGCTCACTCTACATGAGAAGAGATCCACAATAAGGAAGTTTCATCAGAGGTTAAGTTTTTCATGGTCAGGAAATCTCTCCCCAGGTGGTTCATCAATGAGTCAAGCACCAAAGTTTTATCCCAAGGAAACTTTTGGTGTTTCTTTCAGTCCTCATATGCACTGGGGTGTATCCTTCCAATCTATAAATTTTTTCAAGCCACCAACTTCCAGTGGTTTCTTTAAATTGGAAAATAAGCCACTTCTCTCTCTCTGTGATACTTTTTACCCAGCAAGGTTTGAGTCAAAGGATTCTTTAGTTGGTGCTATAATCCATAGATCGAAACTTAAGGATAGGAATCATTGTTGTTCCTCTTTTTCATTTTCTACTCTCTTTCTATTTCTATGTGCCTCTCCTTTCTACGCTCACATTTCCCCCAGAGAGAGTCTTCCCGAGAGTGAATGTAAGAGTCCCCCAAAAGGTCCTCTTAGATGATATTTCTTTTTCCATTCAACCTCCAACCACCTACCTCTTCCTGAGATTCCACGCAATCCCCTCCTTAGATAGCACAACCCATTATGTTCCATTAAATTGTTGTTTGGTCTTGTTTTTTGTTAGATGCTAAGGACACCTAGGCATGTCCTTTTCTTGGTTGGTTAAACGTATTTAATAGTTATCCCATTTAAAACCACTTCAGCCAACCCATGCCTGCCATTTAAAACAACCAATTCCTCAAGCAATATCCTAACTCAAGTGGTGGAATTTGTGTCCCTTTCTCAACCAACTAACATAATAAAAAGTATTTACATTGAGAGAAATATTTATCTAGTGGATATCACAATTCCCTCCCCTTTAAGGGGAACATTATCCTTGGTGTTCAATAACCATATTTGACAAACATATTGTTAGACCAAGCTTAGCTAATTATGGAGCTTTATAAACACAATTCATTTTATCTTTTACAACACATATTATATGCACATTGGCTTACCATCCACTTGGTAATCACTAATTGATAAATTTATCCATCTTCCAATGGCCCTTTTAAGTATTTTAATTCTTTGGAGGTGTTCAATCTAACTTGTATTGTTCTCTTTATTGCTTGCTTTAAACACAATGGATTGATTGTCAAACCCAACAAGCATCTAGTAGCATTCTCTTCTCTTTTGCCTTGTACACACACTGGATCAATTTCCAAACCTGGAAAGCACCCAATTCCTTCTCTTCTCTGCTCTTCGATTTCAAATTTACTAAGTGGGTCATCGGAGGTGATCACTTAGTAACAAATAAATATAAATAATCCCAATCTCTACCCCACGAATATGGCCACTACCAACCAAGTATTATTTTATCGACAAGAATATAGGTGTATTCCACACCTTTGCAGGCTTAAGAAACCCCCATTCTAGAAGTCTACCTATCCTAAATCAACACAGACCCAAAAAATCCCCTACACGTTTGTGCCAACTAATTACACAACACAAGGGCCCTATAGTCCCATACCTGCCTATCCCAAAACATTACACAACACACACACATATACACATAGTATAGCACAACAATTGCACATGGTAAAACACAACACATACACAATAAACATAGCACATGAATACATGTACACAATAGTGTTGAAAACCCAAAGACCATTTCATCTTTTCCCCCAGACACAAAGAAACACTGCCTCTAGTGTCCTTCCCGTGCTTCACTACGTGCATCTGCTATAGGGAATTTAGCTCGAGTGGAAAAACTAGAAAACCCTCTCAAGTTTCTTGAAACCTAAGGCAAAAAAATTAAGGGATCTATTGCAATAAAAGTAGATGCATTCAATTAAGAAAGCATTAAATTGAAATTGAAAAAGAAGAGGTGAATGATAGCTTACTTTTCCTTACTTGCAACTTAGCTGGAACAGTCGGTGTGGTTGAGAAAGGATCATTATTTAGTTCCAAAGACAATACATACACACAAGATGGACAAGTATGATCTTCACAAAATATAAACTTCACCAATCCAAAACACTAGCAACTAAATAACATGATACCATTAAATACATCAATAATGATCATAATCCAAATCATTATAACATAAACATAAGAAGTGTGAACTTGAGACAATGATATGGACAAAACAACAGTAAATCTATATATTCAATGAAGGAAGATTATAGCCATAAATGATTGCAACGCAAACTCCTCCAACTCCTATATCTTCAACCTATCTCTCTCAAATGATATCTTGACAGCATAACAGTGCATGAATTTTGATCCTGATCACAATGGCACAGTCTCCAATATATAAGCAATGGGAGGCTATGATATTTTACCAATTCCTTCACCAGTTGACTTTGGGCAAAAGCTAAAGGATGGAAGATATTTCCTCCACTTTATTGCTTTCTCTGGGTCTAGTATTCTTGGTTAGGATAGGAAACATCCATAGATGAGCTTGAGGTCATATTTTCTATCTTTTTAGTGATCCAAATGGATCTGAGAGAACTCTTTAAGTCTTCATGAAACTTTTAAAAATCATGCCAAAGATCGAAATCTTTTAAAAGATCAAAGTTAACGCAGAGGAAACACCCTTAGCAGGGTGAGCAAACACTATCAAAAGGCTGAAAACCCACGAAATCATGAATAAAATAGAGTATGGAGGCATGGAACAAGTGATTCATAATAACCGTCTGATCTAGCTGATCAACGATCCAGATCGGATCGATAATCGCAATCGGTGGTGACCTTCAGTAGAGATCAGTAGGATCCACATGAGTCTTGCGACTGCGATTGGCTGATCGCTATCGGTGGTGGCTATTGGTGCTATCGGTAGATCCCACATAAGACTTGTGACTAAAATTGACGTAGAACTTATAAGCGATTTGATAGCGATTGGCGAGGTCAATGAGGACCGTCAATCAAGTGCACAGATCGACAGCCCTCATTGCATCGCCAGATCACAGTGAGCAGATCCACAAGAGCAGGGGTATGTGTATATAA
Organism: Pinus taeda; assembly: GCA_000404065.3. Lineage (NCBI taxonomy): Eukaryota > Viridiplantae > Streptophyta > Pinopsida > Pinales > Pinaceae > Pinus > Pinus taeda. The sequence continues at coordinate 4,400 of APFE030401480.1, read as the reverse complement.
ATATATGCGACTCGATGGATAGACCCGATGAGGTTTTGAGCTAGATTACAAGGATTTTGAAGTCTGCCACACCATGTTTTAATGTATTTTCACAGTTTCATTTGTTAAACAAAATGCGAAGGGGAGAATGCTGATGTGATAAGCCGAACCTGAAAAGGTACCTCAAGGCTATTACATATGATTTCAAGTCCAGGGAAGAGCCTTTTCCAATGCATTTTAGTGATTTTAAATGTATTTACGAAACAGAGGGACAGAGCCATTGCAATAAGTGACAGCGACCGATAGGCAGACCCAATAGGGGAATGAGGTATATTGAAGGACTTTTGAAGTCTGATATATCATATTTTTGGTGATTTTCTCTGTTAAAAAGTATTTGCATTGTGGAAATAGAGCACGACAGTTTCAAAGGTTCCAGAGGCTTGAGGCATTCTTACATTACGGAAATGGTGGCCACGTTAAGTGATGATTACATAACGTTGTAAGAGGGATTCAAAGCGGGCAAGAGGCTAGGGAGACTAAGAGTCGAGGATATGAAATGAATAGGCAGCATGGTTGGCTTTAAAAGCCACAGACAGAGAGCATAATAGGGGGGTAGTATTTCAGGAAAATGCCAAGACAAATTTTAGGACAGAGAGCATTAGGGGAGTCTATGTACTCATAGAGAACTTGAGAGGTTCAAGTAAGCTCTTATTATTGTATTTTTGTTTGTGCGTGAGGCTCAAAATTGAGCTCACTATTGTAAACAAAAATTTGCTTGAAGACATAATAGAGAGGCCACCACTGAAGGCTAGACCAGGAGATGTAGCCCAGGAGTATTGGGTGAAATCCTTATTAAATTTGATGTGTATGTGTTGCCTATTATGTTTTGTTTTACTGCTTCATTGTCTGTGCATTTCACAATCTTATGAGTCCATTATATAAAATGACATAAACAAATCCATGCACATGGGTCTGTAATACCTTATTAATTGTCTTATATCTCATTATCAGATCAAGTGGTATTAGAGCTTTAGGTTGCGAAGGTTAGACAAGCTTGTGTTGGACTGTTAGTGAATGATAACTAGATCAAAGCTTAAATTAGGAGAGGGAGGATTGGTTGAAACTAACCTAGAAATTGGTAGAGTCTATCCTAAGAGGAAAATGTTAGAAGAAAAATCCCTTGGAATTAGACTCTCAGTTCATGGGCAGTTTCATGACCATGAGAGCCATGGTAGAAGAAATGTATAGAGAATTTAAGAAAGGTCGAAGTGAAGATTCTTCCACTTCCAAACAAGACAAAGGAACATAAGAATCTCTTATAGATGGCCATTCCGAAGACAAAGGGAAAGGAAAAGAGATTCCTCTGTCCACACCTCCTGATAGCCCTGAAAATAAAAAGAAGAAAACATATTTTATTAAACTAAATTTTAAATTTTATTTGTGAATATATGATGGAGAGTTAAGTGCAATGAAGTTAGATAATTGGATTAGGCAGATTGATGTGTATTGCAGGGTGCAAAATATTGACTCAGACATGAGTAAGATTCAGCTAGCCAACCTACGCCTTGGAGGAACTACCTTGGTATAGTGGGAAGGCAGGACACAAGCTGACTTGAAGAAGCATGGTAAAATTCTTTCTGTCTAGAGTGAATTTGTTTCTGCAATTAAAAAGCAATTCTATCCACTAGCTTATATGCAGCAAGCTATGGTGAGTTGCCAAACTCTTCGCCAATTAAAAGGGAAAAGTGTACAAAGCTACACCCAAGAGTTTAGAAAAAGAGCTTTGATTCTAGGCATTTCTTTAGACTCACCTGAAACTTTGCTGAAGTATATAGGTGGTCTACATAGTTATTTGAAACATACCATTCTCGTGTTTAACCCCACTAGCATAGATGAGGTATTTGTTCAAGATACCCATCTAGAGGCTAGAGGCAAGAATGTGAACCCAGAAATTGGGGGATCATCAAAACCCACTGCAAGCAAGAATAAGGAAAAGAGGAAGCAGAAATGGAAAGAGAGGAAGGCCACTATTGTACAAAAGACCAAACCTTCATGCACTCACTACAAGAAGGATGGACATTATGATGAACATTGCTGGCCTTTGAATCTAGAGCTGAAACCAAAAAAGTACGATGGAAAGAAGAAGAAGAATATTGCTGCTATACAAAAAGATTTGGGGTTAGACTCAGGTGATGAAACAACAATTGCAACCATAGGTATAAAAGGTTATCTGCTTTAGAGAATGCAGAAATAAATAAGCAGGTACAGGAACTGCTCAAGAAAGGGTTCATAAGACCAAGCACATCACCATGTGGATCCCCAATAGTGTTGGTGAGAAAGAAGGATGGTTCGTGGAGGATGTGCATTGACTACCGAGCACTGAATAAAATAATGATCAAGAATCGTTATCCCTTTCCTTGCATTGATGACCTATTGGATCAGCTGAAGGAGGTTGTTTAGTTTTCCAAGTTGGACCTACGTAGTGGTTAGCATCAGGTCAGAGTAGCAGAGCAAGATGCATGGAAGACTGCTTTCAAAACAAAGTAGGGGTTGTATGAATGACTAGTTATGCCTTTTGGCTTAACTAATGCTCCTACCACTTTCATGAGAGTAATGAATGATGTACTCAGGCCTTTTATTAATGATTTTGTAATTGTATACTTGGATGAAATTCTTGTATTTAGTAAAACATGGGAAGAACATTTGAAGCATGTGAAGCAGACCTAGATGTTTTGAAAAAGGAAAATCTCTATGTTAAATTATCAAAATGTGAATTTGGTAAAACATATTTGAATTATTTGGGTCATATTGTAAGGGGTGGTGAATTGAAGATAGATCCCTCTGAGGTTGCAATCATTGTAAACTGGCCTAAGCCCAAGTCTGCTACAGAAGTTAGAAGCTTCTTAGGGGCAGCGCAATATTAGAGAAATTTTATTGCTAACTTTTCCTTAATTGCAGCTCCCTTACATGCTTTGACAGGATTTAACAAGGTGTTTCAGTGGGGAGGCAAACAACAGAAAGCCTTTGACACCTTGAAAGAAAAAATTAGTACAACACTAGTACTAACATTGCCAAATCTTCAACAACCATTTGAGATCGAAATAGATGCCAATGATTATGCCATGGGAGCAGTGTTGATTCAACATGGTAAACACATATGCTACCATTCTGAGACTTTTAATTCTGTAGTAGTTAATTATCCTACGTATGATAAATAATTGTATGCATTAGTTCAGAGTGTGAAATTTTGGAAACATTACTTAATGGGCAAAGAAACAGTTATACACACTGATCATCAGCCACTTCAGTACTTGCACTCACAAACTAAATTGTAGCAATCAAGACACTATAGGTGGATGGGTTTCCTACAGTGGTTTCATCTAGTCATCAAATATAAAAAGGGCATACACAATAAAGTTGCAGAAATGTTATCCAAACCAATTATAAATGCATCTACTATACTTAAGCATAACTCAGTAATGCATGAAAGCTACATTGAACAATATGCTCAAGATATAGACTTTAAAGATGTATATGCAACTTTAAGTAATGGAAAAAAGGTAGAAGGATTGGATTACTATGTTAAGGACCAACTCTTGTATCATTTGGGAAAGCTATGCATTCCACAAACAAAGAGGATTAATATAATTAGGGAAGCACATACTTCTCTAATATCAAGTCATTTTGGTGTAAGCAAAACAATTGCACAACTACAACGATATTGCTATTGGCCAAAAATGCATGAAACAGTTTCTAGATATGTAAGAGGGTGTACCATGTGTGCTAAAAGAAAGCCCAACAATAGAAAACTAGGCTTGTACACTCCACTACCAGTCCCTTCCCGTCCTTGGGAAAGTGTTTCCATGGACTTTATGGAGGACTACCAAAATCTAGAAATGGTCATGACTATTTGTATGTTATTGTGGACAGGTTCAGCAAAATGTGTATTTTAAAACCCTATAATAAGCAGATTACAACTGAACAAACAATCAAATTGTCCTTTCAGTATGTCTGGGTTTATTTTGGGTTACCCACTTTCATAGTATCTGATCGAGACTCTCGATTTGTTGGGAATTTTTGGTCAAGTCTATGGAAATTAATGGACACCACACTGAAGAAAAGCACAACCTTTTATCCACAAACAGATGTCCAAAATGAGGTAGTCAAAAGGACAATGATCCAGTTGCTCAGGGGTTATTACAACAAGCATCCCAAGCTTTGGGAACAACATTTATGTTATGTGCAGCTGTTTCTGGGAAAACTAGTATTCCTAAAGAATGCTAGTCCTCTAGGTTTGGCAGCTACCCTAGAAACAACAATTTAAAGCAATTCAATGATTTTTCCTATGTGTAACAGATAAGAGAAAGATAATGGAACCAACTTGGAACTTCTGCTTAATCCCTTGCTTGCTCTCTCTCTCC
>APFE030401473.1:0-31048 GCA_000404065.3 Pinus taeda | reverse complement strand
GTGGTTTGATAGGGATGTCTATTTCTCCTGAGCTTAGATTCCATATTGCAGAACTCACTAAGGTTTTTGGGATTAAAAATGAAATTAGAGCCCATCAACTTGAAAAATGAGTTGCTTACATTGGATCCTAATAATTTTTCTTGCATTGAAGATTTCTTGTCCAAATTCAAGACCCTTAGATATCTCTTGGAAGGTGTTAAGGTTAAGAAAGAAGATAGTAACCTTATTTATTTCATCCTTACTAAGTTGGGACCAGCCTACTCTGTATTTGTTTCCACCTTCCATTCTACAAGGGAAGCTTTCATTTGTCAAAGAAAAGACTACAAGGCCCCTTCCTTTGACTCTTTTTGTGATTCTTTAATAAGAGAACAAGAAAAACTCTTACACCTTGGTCTTCTTAATCTTGGAAACTCTTCCAAGAAAGCGTTAGCCGCCCAGCAGCAACCAAATTTAAAGAATCCTAAGAAGTCATATCCTAAAAAGAATGGTCCTAAACCAAACAAGGGTCCTAAGCAAACTCAGTCTCAAAATGAAAGATCATTTCAGCAAAATGATAAGACCAATAAAAACAAATGGAAGAAGACTGATAGACATTGTAACTTTTGTAATCGAGATGGCCACTTAGAATCTAAATGCTTTAAGAAGATGGAAGCCTTGGAAGCCGCAATGAAGAAACATAACATCCATGTGGAGCATTCTTCTACTTCAACTTCAACTTCATCTTCAGGAATGGCACTTTCTGCATGTCGTTGTCAATCATCTCAGTCTGGTTATGCATTAAATGTATCTTCTTCTTCTCATTCTCATGAGTGGCTCATTGATTCTGGAGCCTCTTATCACATGGCCAAAAACAAAGCCATGTTTTCTTCTTTACATGATTGTAACACCAAAAATATATATGTTGGTGATGATAGATCTCTTAATGTTGTAGGGACTGGAACTGTTCATCTAGACAATGGTCAGTTTAATGATGTATTATGTGTTCCAACCTTATCCAGCAACCTTTTATCTGTATATCAGATAACTCATTCAGGTGAAGGTAAAATTGTTGAATTTTCACCTCATGATGTTGTAATCAAGGATCTAAGAGATCCTAAACAGATTCTAGCTACTGGTATTGCTGATGATTCCACAGGTTGTATAAGTTTCACAACTTTGGGTCATCAAATCTTCCTTCAGTATTTGTTGCTCATAATGATGAAGTGAGCAAACTTTGGCATGAGCGATTTGGTCACTTAAACTATCGCTCCCTTCATCATCTATGTAAAGAAAATATGGTGACAGGTCTTCCTATGGTATCTTGCAGAGATGGTGTTTGTTCCGGATGTGTACTCGGAAAACATCACCGGGACAGTTTTGAAAAACGTGCCTCTTGGCACGCCTCAGCCCCTTTACAGCTTGTGCACAGTGATTTATGTGGTCCACTTCCTGTTGCTTCATTCTCTGGCTGCAAGTATTTCTTAACTTTCATTGATGATTTCTCCAGACGCACTTGGGTATACTTCTTAAAACTCAAGAGCGAAGTATTTAACACATTTTTGGGCTTCAAAGCCTTTGTTGAAAAACAATCTGGACATCAAATTCTTAAGCTAAGATCAGATAATGGCGGAGAATATGTTAAAAACGACTTCATCAACTTTTGCACTGAGCATGGAATCCAAATGCAACATACTATTCCATATACTCCACAACAAAATGGTGTCGTTGAAAGGAAGAATCGCATCTTAAAGGAAATGGCTAATTGTATGCTTCAATCTAAAGAACTTAGTCTTAACTATTGGGCAGAAGAAATTAACTGTGCAAATTACATACTAAATTTCACTCCTACTAAAGCTTTAAAGAACATCACTCCAGAAGAAGCATGGAGCTCTATTAAACCAAATGTGAGTCACTTTCGTGTTTTTGGAAGTGAAGCATGGGCCCATATTCCAGATGAAAAACGTAAAGCTTTAGAACCAAAGAGTGAAAAATGTATCTTTGCTGGATATTCTGAAGATGTCAAAGCATATAGACTTATTCCATTTAAGTCCAAAAATGTTATAATTAGAAGAGATGTAAAGTTTGATGAAAATAAATCGGCCTACGAGCCTAGTTCGGCGCATGTGCCACCTCTCTCTATCTCTTCTACCTTTGAACACATTTCTTCTTCAGATGATGAAAGTGAGGATGACAATCCCCCCCCACCTTCTCAGGATCATCCTTCAGCTCCTTCACTTCCAAAATGGGTCCAAGCTACTCGAGATGCAGCAGGTGATCTTACAAAAAAGCGTCGTACCCGTTCTTAGTTTGAAAGAGCCTCTTCTTTACTGGCTCAAGTGTCAGCAAATTATGATCCTGACACCTTTGAAGAAGCTTCAGGCCATCCAGATTGGGACGCAGCTATGAATGAAGAATATTGTTCATTATTGGCAAACGATACATGGGATCTTGTTCCTCTACCAAAGGGCGCAAACTTGTTAGATGCAAATGGGTTTACAGAACCAAGTATGGGCCAGATGGGAAAGTTGATAAACATAAAGCTCGACTTGTTGCTAAGGGCTTTTCACAAGTTGAAGGCATTGATTATACTGAAAACTTTTCCCCCGTTGCTAAAATGAACTCTGACCGCCTTGTTCTTTCCCTTGCTGCCTCTTTCAAATGGGAAGTCCATCAGATGGATGTTAAATCCGCCTTCTTGCATGGGGACTTGCATGAAGAAATCTATATGGAACAACCCATTGGCTTCATCCAAACAGACTCCAGCCTTGTATGTCGACTTAAGAAATCTCTTGATGGTCTCAAGCAAGCTCCTCGGGCTTGGTATGCCAAAATGGATAGCTTTCTTTTAGAATCTGTCTTTTCTAGGTGTTATTCTGACAATATTGTCTACACCAAGAAAGTGGGCAAGTCTCTTATCATTCTTGTTCTTTATGTTGATGATCTTATCCTCAGTGGTAGTGATCCCAACCTTATCAACCATGTGAAGTCCAGCCTTAAAAAGAAGTTTGAAATGACAGACTTAGGACACTTGCATTATTTTCTCGGTCTTCAACTCTTGCAATCCAAGGAAGGTATTTCCCTTTCCCAATCCAAGTATGCTTGTGATCTTCAACGCCATTTTCACATGGAAGACTGTAAGCCAGCTCCTTCTCCCTTTTAGTCTAGAGTCAAACTTTTAGTCACTTGTACTTCCCCTGAAGTTGATGCTACCTTATATTGTCAACTTGTAGGAAAATTTTTGTATCTATCCCATACTTGTCTTGACCTTTCCTTTGCTGTTGGCCTTGTTCCTCTGTTTATGAAAAAGCCACGTGAAAGTCATTGGAAAGCAGCGAAAATAATACTTCGTTATGTTCAAGGTACAGTTCAGTTTTGAATTCATTACAGTGCCGAAGCATCTCCTCTCTTGGTTGGTTTCACTGATTTCGATTGGGCTGGTGACCCTGATGATCAAAAGTCTACTGCCGGTTATGTGTTCACTCTTGGTTCAGGACCTATTACATGGGCTTGCAAGAAACAAGGTGCCATTTCTCTTTCTTCAGCAGAAGTAGAGTATCGTGGTGCCATAGAAGCTAGTAAGGAAGCCTTGTGGCTTCGTTAGATCCTATCAGAGTTTGGCTTTCAGCAGTAGCATCCTACTACACTTTGGTGTGATAATCAAAGTGTCATTCAACTATGCAAAGATCTAGTCCAACATGAGCGTAGCAAACACATTGAACTACACATGCACTTCATCAGAAAGCTCATTCATGACCATGTTCTTGAAGTGTAATATTGTTCAACAGATGATCAAGTTGCAGACATATTCACAAAGGCTCTCACAGAGGCGAAGTTCACGAAACTTTGATTTATGGTTGGAGTTCAGGAAGTTGTCACTAAAGGGGGATAGGCTATAGTGCCTCCTTCCTTCTCCTATTGTGTCATATTTGTAAATCCTTCAATCCTATCCCAAGTTGTTCTTAAGGGGGGATGTTAGGATATTCCGACACATAGGAAATAGTTAAGTTCAACTTGGTCTAGTATAGAGATAGGTATAGAGTTAGGTAAAGTGTGTTTCTTTACCGTTGTACATTTTGTAACTTACAATCCGACGGTCACGATATGTAGTGATCCGACGGTTCATTCTCTCCTCGGTATTACCGACACTTGATGGCTTGACACCTGATTGGTCCATGAATTATATTTAAAGTGCATGGAGGGTCATTTGTAGGTTCACCGTGCATGAGATAAGCTTATGTAAATTTTCATTCTTTTATTAATAAATTTCCTGTAGTAGCCACGTTGGCACAGGCCGGGGACTGTTTCCCTCTCTGAGGGTTTTAACCACGTTAAAATACTGGTGTATTGATCTGTGATCTGTTTGTGAGCGGTGTCCTTTTGGTGTTCTGTCTCAGGAACTTACCCTGTATATTCCTACATAAGGAAGAATTGTCAAAAGGACTAGATAATACTAATTCACCCCCCCCTCTCAGTATTATTTTCAATGAAGCTATCTCTTCGGCCATAAGTTTTTCGGGAACATACAAAGGAAGCACATGCAGCGAGGTAATGCTCCCAAATACCCTAATGTAGGTGAATAACTCCTCCTTGAATGACCTTCCCATATGGAGAATGTCAATTTGAGCGTCCAGGGAAAATCTTGGAGCATCTGTGTTATATAACATTTTATGAATGGGAAGCATTATTCCATGAAAATTTTTATAGAAATTTGGGACGAAATTATATTCCCACATTTCTTTATGGTAGACTTGAATAGGTAAAGGGTTCTTTACTGTCCATTTCCACCCCATGATGGGAAAATCAGAGATGAAACAAATAACATCCATGACATAGGCAGCTAAAAAGAATGGAGGGTAAATTTTTTTAGCAAATCTTCTTTTAGTTTGATAATTTAAAATAGCAGAAGGTAAATTATCCGATAAAATTTGGACCCAATCCATGATGGTGGCATTGGTGGCCGCATCCAGTAAAGGAAACCATTTTGATGAAAACTTATTTATATCTGACTTCCCAAATAGCCTACATAACATTGCAACAGTAAAAGAATAGGGAGAAGCGAGGGAGCTAGTGGCGTACATACCATTTTTGTCCTTCTTTAATGGTTCTTCTTTTGCGGACCAGTTCTTCGTACATTCTGCCAAATCCTCGTTCTCTTTGGAAAATGTTTCCACAAATTGTTTGTTATAATTGGCCTGAGGTTCTGGGAGGTGATACATACACCTCAAATTACTTAGGGTAAATGACCCCATGAACTCCTAGTTTCGTGTCTTGAATTCCTTGTCGGATATATCAGTGTGGTCTATAACCCATTTTACCATATCCGCGTAAGGAAGTATCTTTGGCCTCGTTGCAATACGATGCAGAAACAAGCATGTAAGCTCTGTTAGTGATGCTTTTGATGACCCACACCCATCTACTGTAACTGTAACCTCCATAACTCTCAGGTTTTCCTCTTCTAACAGTCGATACATGCCTTCCCAAGTAGATAAGGGAGTCATCTCTGATTTTCTAGATGCAGGGAATTTCCCTTTCTTTCCCATTACATTTTGCATGTTGTTCTGTGTTTTTCTCTGCGTATTGCTCCTGAAAATAGTAAGCAGAGAACATAAATACAATAAGGATGGTGGTGAATACTGAATAGCAATAAGGTGACAGGAAAGATTTTAATTTTTAAAATCATATCAAAGATATCACCTTACGTGAAATAACCCTTTAAACTAGATCTCACTTGATTTTAATAAATATTATCAATGGGCCTTTAAGCTAACATTAATGCTCATAACTCTTGCATTGAACGATGGAAAGTACTATCATTGAACTCTGAGCCCTTAGATTTGTGATAAAGCAATTTTGTGATTTGCTTCGCAATATCGCAGATCGTGATATCATAAAACCTTCTATTTATAACAATCATTCGTTTCAATGTGCAGCCGCAAGATGTGATTTGCGAGAGCTTTATTGCATTTCGCAATATCTGGGTGTTTTGTATTAAGTGGTGTTGTGATTAATGGAATTTGTGATATGCGGTAAGTTTATAAGACTTGCGAGCTCACAGTTTCACATTCTCACTTTTCAAAGAGTTTCTTAATAAAGAATGCCCGTCGTTACCCTTTTGCGATGCGATGTGATGCTTATCCTTAAAAGATCAGGTGTTAAAGCTTTTCGATTAGTACTCAAGACTTTCCGCTTATAATGGTTTTCCTAGCTTTGTGGTTGTATTATGCTTTCTCATAAGCAGGTTTAACAATTATAACATTTTTTATGTGCATGAAGCTTGAAAAGGTAGGAATTTATATTTTTTGGGAATTTTGCCTTGATATCATGTTTTATTGAAACAAAAGACAATTTTAAGTGCTAAGTTTTGATTTTTTAGAAGGGTCCCCATTTATTAATGTGCTAACACTAATAAAAAGGGGGGTTGTTGATGGTCACAACAGAAGGTTGTGCTATGGTGCGAAGAACTGAAGACAATAGGAAATACTGATGAATAGGAAGTGACCTGGGAAAATTTCTAGGGGCATTTTAGGGAAAAATATCTTACAAGATGTTTCCATGGTGAAAAGACCAAGGAGTTTCGTGATCTTCAATTAGGGCATCTCACAATGGATGAATTTATAAAAAAAATAACCTCATTATTGAAGTATGTCCCGTATATACAAGAAGAAAAACAAAAATTTCAGCGATTCATAAGTATTTTTCCTTTTTTTATGAAGGAACTATTAGAATTTGATAATCTTAGAACAATGGATTAAGTGATCAGAAAATCTAGAATATGTTATCAGTAAATGAAACAAAAGGTTGATAGAGGTAAGAGATGGTTGGAAAATAAAGGATTGAAACAGGCACAAAATTCCAAGGGGTTTAAGTCCTTAAGTTATAATTTTTCCTACAAGAATTCACATAATAGAAATGATAATCCGAAACCTAAGATGGTGAATAGACAACTATTAGAATTTTAGGGATGTGGAGGACCTCTTTATGTCAAAAATTTCCCTTACATGAAAGGAGCATAATCGATAGCTTAGATCCAAGAAGCATATATAGTAGGGGATGTAGCGAGGAGTCTTCCTAGAATTAATGCAACATTGGAGGATCACTAGGCGAAGTATTAGCCAACCATGATAGAATTTGAAGGTAAAATTTTTAACCATGATGTATCTATTTTGGTTGATCCAAAAGCAAGCCTAAGTTATGTCAGCCCCAAAGTAGTGTATAAATGTCAATTGGAAACAATAAAATTTAAAAAACCATAGTCTATATAGCTAGCTCTGTTGGCTAAGAAAAGAGTGACAACAATGATAGATAACTGCCCAGTGGTATTGATCGATCAACAAATAACTGCAAACCTAAATATTTTACCTCTAGTATCATATGATGTTTTAATCAGCATGGACTCGTTGGAAAAACATTGGTCTCTTGTAATCTGAATAAGGAAGGTAGAAGATGAGAGGTGTAGGGAGTAAAAAGACCCTTCAAAGTGAGACCTATTACAACATCTCAATTGGCAAATTGTATAAGGAAGGGTGCCAAATTTATGCAGTACACGTGAGATATACCAACTCAAAAGAAAATACTACCACCTTAGAGAATCTTCCCATTGTATAGGAGTATGTAGATGAATTTCCTGAAAACATTCCACGATTACCACCTAAAAGAGACATATATTTCAATATTAAACTTATGCATGGAGTTGCTTCTGTATCTAAAATACCTTACCATATGAGTGTTCTCGAATTAAAAGAGTTAAAAATGTGACTACAAGAATTATTCGACAAAAAATATATTCATCGAAGTGTATTGCCTTAGGGAGACGAGTTATTTTGTTAGGAAAAACGATGGTGATCTGAGATTTTGCATAGACTATAGGAAACTGAATAAATTAAATGTTAAAAATAATTACCCCTTGCCTTGTATTGATGATTTATTTGACCAATTAAAGGGTGCAACAATATTTTCTAAAATAGAGTTGTGTTATGTCTATCATCAAATAAGAATAAAAGAGGAAGATATACACAAAACAATCTTCAAGACTCATTATGGGAACTACGAATTTGTTGTGCTATCCTTTGGGTTGACCAACACTCTGAAAATGTTCATGTGTCTCATGAACAATGTATTCCATCTATGTTTGGACAAATTTGTGTTGATTTTGATAGACGATATACATGTTTACTCCAAAAACGTGGAGGAACACAAAAGGGATTTGCAAATTGTTTTACAGACCCTGCGGGAACATTAGGTGTATGCAATATACAACAAGTGTGATTTTTTTAAGGAAAATATCTAGTACTTGGGCCATGTCATTATTAAGGATGAAATAGCAGTAGATTCAAAGAAAATTAAAGTTATAATGTAGTGGCTTGTACCTAAAAACATGGCTGATATAAGTTCATTTATGGGCTTGGCTAGGTATCATAGATGATTTATTGCGGGCATTTCAAGAGTGCCCCGCTGCATCACTTCATTACAGAGGAAAGGGAATACTTTTAAATGGAAAAATGAATTCCATCATAATTTTTTACCAATTAAATCATCTTCATACCATTACTCGTATTTTAAGAATTTTTTATCTAAGTAAAGAATTCATTGTTTGCACCGTTGCCTCCAAGGAGGGAGTGGGAGTTGTTTTAGTGCAGGAGGGCAAAGTGGTGGCCTATGAATCCTAGAAGCTAAAAGACATGAGAAGAGTTACTCAACTTTTGATTTGGAGCTACAGTTGTAATTCACGACTTAATAATGTGGCGACACTATTTACTTAGGAAGAGATTTACACCTATGGTTGATCATAGTAGTTTAACCAACTACTCTAAACAACCCATTCTGAATGCCTGAAAAGCAAGATGGGTTTCATTTTTAAGTTAAGCTGAGTTTGAGATTAAAAATTTGAAGGGTATCAAAAATTGGTTGGTTGATGCTTTGAGTAGGAAAGTTAATTGTATTTATGAGATTTTGTTTTGTAAACCAAAAATTGTCTTTAAAGAGAAAATTGCAGAAGCTGCTAAAGCAGACCCGAAATGTCAATTCTTTCTATAGTACGAAAATGAACTAGATAGAAGTGAACAAAGGTATGGGTATGAGGTCAATCATCAAAACATGTTGATTTATTGAGGTTAGAAGGACGTATCCAATCATGGAAGTATTAAGCACATGATTCTAGATGAATATCAGAAGAGTCCTTATACAACTAATGCAGGCTACCAAAAGATGATCACCACTCTAAGGAAATAATATTTTTGGCTGGGTATGAAGAAAGAAGTACCTGAAAACTTGGATAAATGTTTAGAATGTTAGTAGGTGAAGGTGGAACATCAACACCCAACTAGGCTGCATCATCCAATACCCATTCCTAAGTGGAAACAAAAAGTTATTACACTTGATTTTATTACGGGTCTACCTAAGACCAAGAGACAAAATGATTCTATCATTGTTGTAGTGGAAAAGCTATGTAAGTTGATGCATTTCATTCTAGTGCAATCTACTTATAAAACAATCCAACTTGCTAACATCTTTATGAAAGAAATTTTCTCGGTGCATGGGATACCAAGGGTAGTAATTTCAAACAGAGATGTCAAATTTACTTCACCATTTTGTAAATCTTTGTTTGGGGGATTTGACATAAAAATACAATTTATCACTATGTACAATCCTCAGACACATGGTCAAACAAAGTGAGTAAATCCAGTGCTTGAAGATATGAGAATGTATGTGACGCAATGGAACAAATATGTATATAAAGTCATTTTGAATTTCATGATTAATGTGAGAAGGTATTATGCATAATGTTTTATGTGGAATATGAAACACCGATGCTAAGAGAAAACCCACCCCAGGTAGTTGGATAGTTACAAATGAGGTAGTTACTCCCTTAAACTCTCCAAGGAAGATTATGAAAAGCTCCATCAATAAATCGAAGAGGGTAATGAGAACCCGAGGTAAAAGGAGAGGGAAAGGGCACATATAGTGCAAGACTAAAGTGAAGAGATGATTAGCCAATGGAGTTATTCGATAGTTGGATACTTAGACCTCTTAATGGGCCAAGTCTGGTAGTGATTAGATACCCTGTTTTCTGTTCCATAAACTACTATGGGTGTGAGGTGAGCTCGGGAGGAGAACATAGTAGAAGAAATAGTCTCAAGGCAGGGTGGAGCACTGATCACATGTGGCTAGAATTGGAACTAACCAGATTGATTAATAATTCCAAATAAGTACTTTTATTGGCTATGTAATGTTTTCCTTTAAGACGGATAGTGTAAATGTGTCTGTGAGGCAAAATTCCATATTTAAGGGCTAATTATATTAAGAGGTTTGATACAATCAACCAAACATGATTTGGAATTTAGGGTTATAGAAATGTGCATGCTAAAAACAAAGTAATCTATGTAGTAAGGATAGGCCCTTTAGAGTTGTCTACTATTCGATAACAAACGAGGAAAAAACAACTTGTGGATGTAAAACATTTGATTAATAAATTGTTAAACCATGACATGAGAATGTGGAACTATGTGGCCCTAAAACTCTAGTAAGGGAAAAAGGTTATCTTCAGAGTATAGCCAGTGAAGAGGTGACCCAGAAGCTATCCTTAACCCAACAGGGTCTCAATTATGAAAATGCATCTTTGCATAAACAGAGTAAGTGAAAATATTAATAATGAATTGGAAAGATTATCTTGAAAATAATAAACAGGAATATAGAATACATATTCAACCATGAAGCAGAATAGTAATGATATGTGGAAACATACATATAAAAGCCATAATAAAATTAGGGAGTAACCCTAGCTCATCAGAATGTTGGGTCGTGTTATATTCTTTGCACGACTAGCCCAAGTAGTTAGCTCGGGGGTTAGAAGGGGGGCAGAGCCCCCCCTTCATTGCACTGATTGTGTAGCGGGGGGATCATAGGGGATTTAAGGGGTGTAGGTAACCCCACTCTATGGGGTCCGAGGCAGCGCCCTAGAAAATTTTGTTTTTGGACCCTATATTAGGTTGGGCAGACCTACCTATGGTTTTGTGCATGATTTTCGCACATGGTTTTGGATGCAGTGGTTTTTGGTCCATGGTTTTGAATGCGATGGTTTTTTAGTGCATGGTATTGGATGCTTCGACATGTATAAATATGTAATGTAACATTGAAAGGAACATAATGAAAAATCAAGCTGGTAGTCACAATTTTGGGATCCGGGGGAAATCTTTGTGTATATGTGTTTTATGTGTTATGCTCTCGCATTGTTTATTTTCTATGTTCTAGAATTCATATGTAGGTAATTTCTGTATGGGTTAAAACCTACACAGAAAGTAAATAAGACACTCAATAAGTAAAATATGAAAGTGTTGTTCCAAAAACCGTAAAAAATATGCAAAAAAAACATAGAATCAAATACCAAAATTAAATACAGTCAATAATTATACTACCCTGTGATGGACTAATAACTCCAGAAGGCTAAAATACTTATAATAATGTTAAATCTTCACAGGTCAAATTAATAACTGTAAATTCTTAGTACAATTTATTTTTTTTAGCTATGGTTCACGGACACCCTTGTCAACAGGTGGCACTACATCCACAGAAATATCTGGGCTGATCAACCCCGAAGGGATTCTGGCCCCACGGCCCACTAGCAAAGCATGACCCTAAGGGCTTCGAGGAGATTGGACCCTGTGACCTCTCGATGGCACTGATTCTGACCAACTAAGCTAATCCTTGGGGCTTAAATTCTTAGTACAATCGAACAGTATTTTAAAGAAAATGTTAAATATATCTCAATAGCAAAGTAAGAACCCTACAACGCTAAAAAATGAGTTTAATAAGATCCTCTTCTTTCTTTTAATAAACAAGTCTATCCTAGGTATGCACTAAAACTCTATTGGGGTTTGTTTCTTAGACTCGAGACAAAGGCCAAGAGTAATGCCACACTTGTCATAGACGATTGACCACTGGTCAATTTGAAGAAAATATAAAAGAACATTCAACCAACACCAAAAAATGATAAATAAAAAAAGTACATGTAACCAAAACGATAAAGAAATATGTTAAACTCTCAACCTTTAGTGTGATAACCCAAACAAAGCATTTTTCATAACAAGATTTGTTGAACTCACTTAGAATACCTGAGATATTAGAGAGCAAAGTTGCGACTGTCGCATACCTACTGTCATATGATATGTCATGGGTTGAAGGAAAAGTCTCAAAATTAATGATAGTCGACTAAGGTAACCATACTTACCATAGATCTATATAAGTAGTGTACAAGACATAAAAGCCATCAACCCTCTCGTCATTGGGAGTCAGATCTTAAAATATGGTCACCTGCAGCTCAAAATCACTGCAGTTAATGAAGACCCTAAATTAAGATTATTGTTTTCCAACATAAATAAGAGAATATGGAAAGTTACCTGTTTAGTACAAAGTCTATTCGACCACTAGTAGAATGCTGAAAAGAAACGAGACCTAGGTGAGAAGGAGAATGCTCCAATGACAAACGCTAACCAGTAACTTGAGGTAGAACCCGGAGAGAGGTAACATGCAAATGAGAACCAAAGATAGTGTGGGAAAATGGGTAGTTACTCTATAATTTTTCTATGAAAATTCAAACTGTTCAATGAAACCAACCTTAGAGTACCATAGATTTCACAATGTATCCCAAGAACTCATTTCCAAGTTGATGGCGGTGAGAACCCTTCGGGAAAGTTAGACCAAAAGGCAATAGTTGGACCACATAGTGGACTCAACATAGTTCACAGATTTAACTAAACCAATATCAAACCCAAGCAAAAATTATCGAGAGTATCTATCCAACGACTGCTAGTCACTAGCTATACACATTATAAGGTTTTACAATTGTATGGTTCCTACATAAAGTTAACTTATGCCTTTATCCAGAAGCCCAATTTATTTCCTCTTTTTACTTTGTTTAAATATTTAAACTATAAATCCAGTCCTTTTAGTGTTATATGGTCATGGTAGTCACGTTTTTAAATCCTTTTGTAATTGTTGTATTATCTATGTATCTAGTAAATGTATAAGGTATGTGACAAGTGGTATCAGAGTGTGCAAGTTATAGAACTGTGGCCTTTTGGTGAAAATCAATAATAGAATATATTTTTGTTAACTATAGGTGGATAAAGACATTATGAAAAGAGTTGGAAAAATTCCAATAGGAAGACCAATGGTGCGAGCTGGCACAAATCCAACTATTGAAGTTAATCCAGAAATGTGGATCTAGTTGAGAGAGGAATCCAAAAACACTAATGTTACATTGTTTGAGACCGTTCAACTACTGAAAAGTGAAATGGAAAGGTTAAGAGCTAACAACGAAAGGTTGATGCAAGAGTAATAAATAATAATAAAGAGTATTTCTAATAAATAGAATCTTCGACGCCTTAATCCAAGTTCTAACCAACAAAATAGAACTAGAAGGAAAAGGCATACAAACCCAGAATCAAAAGGAGATCGAGATAATAATGAAGAGGAATCTGGTAATGCATCAGGAAGTAAAGGACCAAAAATATATAAAATGGAGATACAGGGTGAGTTTAAGAGAATTAAACTTTCTATGATTGATGGGGAGCATGAAGAAGTTGTGAAATCTTGGGCCATAAACATGAACAAGCATTTCCAAATTTATGAATATGATCACAATTTGAAGGCTCGTCTCACAATTTACCAGTTATAAGGGAAGGGAATGCTATGGTGGGAAGAAGTGAGGATAGTACGAAAGATTAATGAACAAGAAGTGACGTGGGAAAATTTTTAAAGGCATTTTAGGGACAAATATCTTACAGAATGTTTCCATGATGAAAAGGCCAAGGAATTCCATGATCTTTGATTAGGAAAAATCAGAATGGATCAATTTATAACAAAATTTACCTCGCTATTGAGGTGTGTCCCATATATACAAGAAGAAAAAGAAAAATTTCAATGTTTGAATAGTTTGCTTATTTTTATGAATGAATGATTAGAATTTGATAATCCTAGAATGATGGATGAAGTGATTAGAAAAGCGAGAATATGTTATCAACAAATGAAACAAAAGGGTAATAGGAGTAAGAGATGGTTGGAAAAGAAAGGATCGAAACAGACATAAAATACCAACGGGTTTTAATCCCCAAGTTATAAAAGTTCTTACAAGAATTCACAGAATATAAATGTCGGAAAAAAGCAATAAAAATTTAAAACAAACAATGAATAAAAAGCTAATGAGCCACCTAATAAGCTTGAACCTGACATGGAAAATAGACCACCGTTACAATGTTGGGTATGTGGAGGACTGCATTATGTCAAAAAATTCCC
Source organism: Pinus taeda (assembly GCA_000404065.3). Lineage (NCBI taxonomy): Eukaryota > Viridiplantae > Streptophyta > Pinopsida > Pinales > Pinaceae > Pinus > Pinus taeda. The sequence goes on along the minus strand of APFE030401473.1, from coordinate 16,780 downwards.
TTATTGGAAAGGAGCAAAACTGGTAGCTCATACCTAAGAAGCATCAACAGTAGGGGATGTAGCGAGGAGTCTCCCTAGAATTAATGTGACATTGGAAGATCACCAGGTGAAATATTAGCCAACCATGATAGGATTTGAAGTTACAATTCTTAACTATGTTGTGTCTATTTTGATTGATCCAGGAGAAAGCTTAAGTTATATCAACCCCAAAGTAGTGGATAAATGTCAATTGCAAACAATAAAATTTTAAAAGACATCTAGTACAACTAGCTATGGAGACTAAGATAAGAGTGAAAAAAACATAAATAACTTCCTAGTGGTATTGAATGATCAACCAGTAATTGCAAACCTAAATATTTTACCCCAAGGATCATATGATGTTTTAATCAGCATGGATTGTTTGGAAAAACATTGGTCTCTTGTAGACTATAAAGATAAAACAATTAGTTATTTGTATAAGGAAGGTAGAAAATAGGAGGTGCAGGGGGTAAAAAAAACCCTTGAAACTAAGAACTATTACAACATCTCAATTGGTTAAATGTATAAGGAAATGGTGCCAAATTTACGAAGTACATGTGGTATATACTAATTCAGAAGAAAATAATACCACCTTAGAGAATCTTCCCATTGTACAAGATCTTGTAGATGTATTTCTTGAAAACATTCCATGATTACCCCTTAAAAGAGGCATAGATTTCACTATTTAACTTGTACCTGAAGTTTCTCTATATCTAGAACACCCTATCGCATGAGTTTTCTAGAATTTAGAGAGTTAAAGCTAGAGCTATAAGAATTATTGGACAAAAAATATATTCATCTAAGTGTATTGCCTTAGGGAGCTCTGCTCTTGTTTGTTATGAAAATATATGCCACTCTGAGATTGTGCATAGAATATAGGGAGCTGAATAAATTAACAATTTAAAATAAATACCCCTTTCCCCTCATTGATGCTTTATTTGACCAAGTAAAGGGTGCAACGATATTTTCTAAAATAAGCCTATGATCCGGCTATCATAAAATAAGAATAAAAGAGGATGATATATACAAAACAACCTTCCCAACTCGTTATGAGCACTACGAATTTGTTGTGCTACCTTTTGAGTTGACAAACAATCCAACAATGTTCATATGTCTCATGAACAATAAATTCCATCAATATTTTGACAAATTTGTGCTAAGTTTTATAGATGATATACTTCCTCACTCCAGAAAATGGAGGAACATAAAAGGAATTTGAAATTTTTTTTACAGACCTTGTGGGAACATAAACTGTATGAAAAATACAACAACTGTGAGTGTTTTAAAGAACATATCTAGTACTTGGGCCATGTCATTACTGAGGATGGAATAACAGAAGATCCGAATAAAATTAAAGCTATAATGGAGTGGCATGTACCTAAAAATATGGATCGTATAAGATCATTTAAGGGACTCAATGGGTATTATAGATGATTTATTGGGGGATTTTCAAGACTAGTCTACCCCATCACTTCATTATAGAAGAAAGGGAAGTCTTTTAAATGTATAAATGAATGCCAAAACAGTTTTTACTAATTAAATAATTTGCTTACCACTGCTCCTATTTTAAGAATTGTTGATCTAAGAAAATAATTCATTGTTTGCACCCATGCCTCCAAGGAGAGAGTGGGAGGAGTTTTAATGCAGGAGGGAAAGGTTGTGGCCTACAAATCCAACAAGATGAAAGAACATGAGAAGAGGTACTCTGCTTATGATTTGGATTTGGCGGCTATAATTTACGCCTTAAGAATGTGGTGACACTATTTACTTGGGAAGATATTTAAACTTATGATTTCTCATAGTAGTTTAACCTACCACTTTAAACATCCCACTCCAAATGCCCAACAAGCATGCTAGGTTGCATTTAAAGTTAATTTTAATATGAGATTAAACATTTGAAGGGTAGAGAAAATCAGGTGGCATATGATTTGAGTAGGAAAATTAAATGTATTTATGAAATTTTGTTATGTAAAAAAGAAACTGTCTTTGAAAAGAAAATTGTAGAAGCTGCTAAAGAAGACATGGAATATCAATTCTTACTACAGTAGGAAAATGACCTAGATAACAGTGAAAAAAGGTATGGGTATGACGTGAATGATGAAAACATGTTGATTTATCGAGGTCGAATGTACGTACCCAATAAAGGAAGTATTAAGCACATGATTCTAGACGAATATCATAAGAGTCCTTATGCAGCCCATCCAGGCTATCAAAATATGATCACGCTCTAAGGAAAGAATATTTTAGGTTAGGTATGAAGAAAGAAGTAGTTGAATATCTGGCTAAATTTTTAAAATGCCAGTGGGTGGAAGAGAACACCAACACCAGCTGGGATGCTTCATCCAATACCCATTCTTGAGTGGAAATGGGAAGTTATTATGCTTGATTTTAGTAAGGATCTACCTAATACCAAGAAACAAAATGATTAGATCATGGTGGTTGTGGAAAAAGTAAGTAAGATGGCACATTTCATTCCATTGAAATCTACTTATAAAATAATCCAAATTTCTAACATATTTATAAAATAAATTTTCTGGCTGCATGGGATACCAAGGGTAGTAATTTCAAACAAAGATGTCAAGTTTACTTCAAAATTTTGGAAGATTTTCTTTGAGGGACTCAACACACAAATACAATTCATCACTATGTACCATCCTCTAACAAATTTTCAAAAAAAGCAAGTAAATCAGGTGCTTGAAGATAGGTTGAGAATGTATGTGATGCAACAACTAGCTAAGTGGGAAGACTATATCCACTTTGTGGATTTCTCCTATAATAAAAATTATCACACCTCTATAAAGATGAGTCCCTTTGAAGTGTTATACAGGAGAAGGTGTTGCATACCTATTAATTAGAGTGGCCTGGAAGACAAACTCATGTTAGGACCGAATATGTGGAAAGGAACGTGGGAAGGAGGGGAAAATGTAAGGTTAAACTTGAAAGATCCCCAAGATTGTGAAAAGTCATATGCTGACAAAAAATGGAATTTCTGGAAATTCCAAGTACCCTACACTGGGGAAACCAAAAAGGATTTCCCTACAGTAGAAAAGTTGTGCTAAGTTAGCACCCCAATTCTATGGCCCATTTCATATCTTAGCTCAAATTGGGCTAGTGGCATACCAATTAGCTTTGCCTAGCCACATCTGAGTTCATAATGTGTTTCACATTTCTTTTCTAAAAGATACATATATAAACCTAGACATATCATTGATTGGAATAATGTGCAGGTCCAGCGAAATGAAGAGTTTATGGTTGAACCCCTACACATCCTAGATCAGAGAGAAGTAATGTTGCAGAAACGAGTTATCACCCATGCTAAGATGTAGTGGCAACACTTTAGCCTAGAGGAAGCTACATGGGAAGATGAACAATTGATGAAAGAAGCATACACCATCCTATTTTGAATTACAAAACGTTAAGATAGTGTTTTGTTTAAGGGGGGAGGAAGATGTCATAACCCTTGGTAACTTTCATAAAAAGTTTATTTACTATTTACCACAGTAGAATAATGTTAATTTATGTTATGTTATGATGAACTAGAAATGGACCAAATATGTATATAATGTCATTTTGAAGTTTATGATTAATGTGAAAAGCTATTATGAATAATGTTTTATGTGGAATATGAAAGAATGATGCTATGAGAAAACCCACGTTGGGTAGTTGGAGAATTACAAATAAGGTAGCTACTCACTTAGGCTCTCTAGGGAAGATTATGAAAACTTCCAAGAAGAAAGCGAGGAGGGTAAGGAGAACGTGAGGAAAAAGGAGAGAGAGAAAGAGGGCACAGATAATGCGAGCCTATAGTGAAAAAAACTACAAAGATGATTAGCCAGTGGAGTTGGTCGAGAGTTGGATACTCAACCTCTTAATAGGCTAAGTCTGGTAGTGGTCAGATAGGCTAGTTTTTGTTGTATAAACTACTTTGGGTGTGAGGAGAACTTTAGGGGAAAACACAGTAGAAGGACTAGTATCAAGGTTGGGTGGAGCATTTTTTACATGTGGCTAGAATTCAAAATTGACCAAATTGATCTGAAATTCCAAATAAGTATTTTTATTGGCTATGTAATGTTTTCATTTAATATAGATAGTGTAAATTTTTCTGTGAAGCGAAAGTCAATATTTCAGGGCTAATTAGATTAAAAGGGTTGATATAGTGAACCAAATAGGCTCTGGAATTTAGTGTCATAGAATTTTGCATGTTAAAAATAAACTAATTAATCCATGCAGTAATGATAGCCCCTTCAGGGTTGACTGATGTTGGATGATAAAAGGTGTCTTTTTAACTCCTATTTATCCCACATTAATTATCAATCCAAGCAAGATTTTCTATTTCAAGAGTGTACACAGTTTGTGGTGGCTATTTACTCAAGATTAATGTTTCTAAATTGTAGTACAATGCTTCCAAATACAAGAATAAATGGATGCAACAAATAAATTCTAATTGCAATTAAAAGAAAGTAAATCCTTTAAGGAACTCAAATCCTGCAGTAATCTAAGTAACAACAATGTAATTTATATAACAACATTATCAATTAAGAGTGCAGTAATAATAACTCTTCCCTTAGAAACTGATAGAAATTAAATCATGTTCACTCGAATGTAAAATAACGATGGCATCAATCTGAGAGTTCTTAACATAAATAATTATAACTCATTACAGTTGATTACACCGAGCAAGAGATGTATCAATGAAACTCAATCTGAAATGAAAGGAAACTAATCAAGAAACAATTCTGTAAATTAAATATAAAACATAGTTATTCTATCACGCAAAGAACCAATGAACAAAAAAGCGATAAAGTAACAGAAGGCAGTAATATGATCACATCATAACACTTGCGATAATTGAAATCATATAATACAGATGAAGCAGTGAGTTCCACTGGAAGTCGAGCCCTAGTTGCTAGCATATACCGCTTGGTTACTTTAGAGAATGGAGAAGAACAACAACTCTTTTATTTATTAATCATCAAACTGTGAAATAATTACAACGTATTTGTGCTCTATAGCAAAAGTCTGTAATTGCGAATTACAAGGGTAATACAATAGTCCTCCTTTCCTCCTATCCTACCCTATCCTATCAATCCCTATCTTAATCTCTCATAATCTATCCCATAATCCCCCCCCCCCCCCTTCTGATCTCTATTCTGATTTAAATACACAAAGAGAAAAGAGAAGTTACAACCATGATGATTACAATATGATTCCCATTACAAAATTGGATTTTTCACAAAAAAATGATAAACAAGATTATATTTGAAATATCTTCCCATCAGCATTCAACAGGAACAGGTCGAATTTGGTGTTCTAGCTAAAATAATTTGGAAAACGGCCACAACAACGAATCTGAGAAAAATGTCTTCAGAGAACCTTCCGTTTCTCTTAGTATGGAGTAAATTTGGGAAAAATGCTCACCACAAAACTGATTTGGTCCGTTCTGAACAAAACCCATGTTTCAGATTTTCTAGATTCTTCCCCATTTGCCTGAACCATTCAATACAAAACTGTCACTTCTTATTCTAGCAAATTTCTGAGTTGGCACATTTAATGATGAGCTGGAGATCAAATCTTCAATCTGGAAAATATCTTGGAGGCTGAAATGGTGAGTGATGTTACAACCAATTTATTAATAAATCATCATTGGTAAAATCAGGCATAATAATCATCAATTTATTAAAAATAAAGGAGAAGAAATAATATTTATCCATAAGAGCATAAATAATTATAAGATGGAATTATATGACAAACCATGACAAATGACGTGATAAAGAATGGTAGAAATGGGTGAAATAGGCGTTAAATAATGATAATAATAATGACATATTAGTGGCCCAACAACTGCTATTCGGTAACGAACGAGGCAAAATAAAGTTGTGGATGTAAAACATTTGAATAATAAATTGTTAAACCATGACATGAGAATGTGGGACTAGGTGAGCCTCAGACCCCAATAAGGAAAAATGTTAGCATCAAAGTATAGCGAGTAAAGATGTGACTCAGAAGCATTCTATAACCTAATAAAGTCTCAAAGATGAAAATGATTCTATGTGTAAACATAGTAAGGGTAGAGATTAATAATGAACTAAAAAGGTTATATTGAAAATAATAAATAGGAATAGAAAATATATATTCAACCATGCAGCATAATAGTAATGATATGAAAAAATACACATATAATAGTCATAAGAAAATTAGGGAGTAACCCTACCTTTACAGAAAGTAAATAACAAACTCAGCAAGGAAATTCTGTAAGTGTTGCTCTGAATGCCATAAACAATATGCACAAAACCATAAAACCAAGTACCAAAATGAAATACAGTAAAAAATTATATAGGCTTGTGACAGACTAATAACTCCATAATAATAAAATACTTAAAATAATGTTAAACCTTGTTAGGTCAAATTAATAACTGTAAATTGCCATTACAACCAAACAACCTTTTAAGGAAAGTGTTAAGTATAACTCAATACCGGAGTAAGAACCCTACGATGCTAAAACCTGAGTTTAATATGATCCTTTTATTTTTTTTAATAAACATGCCTAGCCTAGTGAGGCACTAAAGCTCTGTTGGGGTTTGTTTCTTAGATTTGAGCCAGAGGATAAGAGTAATGGCGCACGTGTCACAACCAATTGACCACTAGTCATTTTGAAGAAGATATAAAATAACCCTCAACTAACACCAGAGCTAATAAATAAATACAATATCTATAACCAAAATGACAAATAAATATGTTAAACTCTTAAAATTCGGTGTGATAACCTTAAAAAACATTTTTCCTAACAATATTTTTTGAACTCACTCAGCATACCTATGATATTAGAGAGAAAAGTTGTGGTTGTGGCATACCTGCAATCGTATAATATGTCACAAGTCAAGGGAAAAGACTTTTAATTAATGACAATCAACCAACGTAACCATACTTTCCAAAGATCACTAGAAGTAGTGTGCAAAACGTAGAAGCCATCGAACCTCTCGTCATTGGGAGTCAAATCATAAAATCAAGTCACCTACACCTAGAAATCACTCCAGTTAATTAAGAACCTAAAGGAAGATTTTCGTTTTCCAATGGAAATCAGAGAATAAGGAAAGTTACCTGTTTAGCACAAAGTCCATTTGATCGCCAAAATAATAGTGAGAAGAAACGAGACCTACGATGGAAGGAGAACACTCCAACGACAAACCCTAACTAGTAACTAGAGGCAAAACCTAGGAAGTGGTGACATGAAAATGAGAATTGGAGAGAGTGCAGGCAAGAGGTTAGTTACTCAATAAACTTTCCAAGACTACTCGGACCATTAGATGAAACTAGCCCTAGAGGACCGTCGATTTCACAACCCATCCCAAGAACTCATATCCTAATGGATGGTTGTGAGAAACCTTCAGGAAAGCTCAACTAGGAGCCAATAGTTGGGCCCCATAGTATACTCAACATATTTCATAAATTTAATTAAACGAACATCCAACCCAAGGACAAATTACCGAGAAAATATGTCCAACAAGTGGTAGTGACTAGATGTACGCATTATAAAGTTTTTCAATTCTATGGTTCCTACATAAAGTTAACTTATGACTTCATCCAAAAGCCTAATTTAATTCTTGGTTTTTACTTTTTTTCAAGATTTAAACTATAAATTTAGTCCTTTTATTGCTATATGGTCATGGTAATCAAATTTTTAAATCCTTTTATTATTGTTTTATTATATATGTATCGAGTAGATGTATAGGGTATGTGGCAAGTGGTATCAGAGCGCCCATGTGACAACACTATGGCCTTTGGGTGACAATCAATAATATAATGTACTTGTGTTAACAGTCAGTGGATAAAAGACAATATGAAAAGAGTTAGACATACGCTAACAAGAAGGCTAGTGGTGGGAGCTGGCCCAAATCCAAGTATTGAAGTTAATCCATAAATCTGGGTCTAGTTGCAAGAGGAATCCCAAAACAGTAATGTTGCATTTTTAAGATAGTTTAGCATCTAAAAAGAGAAATGGGAAATCTAAGAGTTGACAACGAAAGGTTGATGGAAGAGAAAAAAACAATAATGAAGAGTCTGTCTAACAAATATAATCATCGACCCCCTGATCCAAGTTCTGTCCAAGAAAACAAGATTGGAAGTAAAAGAGATGGTAACCTAGAATCAAAAGGAATTCAAGATAATAATGAACAGGAATATGATAATTCATCTCAACGTAAAGGACCAAAAAAAAAATGGAACTACTACACGAGTTTAAGAAAATTAAACCCTTAATGTTTGATGGGGAGGATGAAGAAGTTGTGGAAGCTTGCTTCATCAACATGAAAAAATATTTCTAGATTTACGAATATGATCACAATTTGAACGCTCATCTCACAATTTACCAGTTACAAGGCAAGGCCATGTTATGGTGGCATGAGGTGAAGATAGTACAAAAGATTGATGAACAAGGAGTGACATAGGATGATTTCTAGAGGCATTTTAGAGACAAATATCTTACAAAACATTTCTATGACAAAAAGGCCAAGGAGCTCTATGATATTCTATTGGGGCAGCTCATAATGGATGAATTTTATAAAAAAATGCACCTCGTTATTGAGGCATGTCTCGTATATACAAATAGAAAAAGAAAACATTAAGCGATTCATACATAGTTTTTGGTTTTTATGAAGGAACAATTAGAATATGATAATACTGGAACGATGGATGAAGTCATAAGAAAATCTAGAATATGTTATCAAAAAATGAAACAAAGGGTGATAGAAGTAAGAGATGGTCCAAAAAAAAAGGATCGAAAAAGGAACAAAATCTCAAGGGGTTTAAGTCCCCAAGTTATAAAATTTCTTACAAGAATTCACAAAATAGAAATGCTAAGAAAACTAAGTAGAAATTCAAAACAAGAAAAGAATCAAAAGCTAACGAGTCACCTAGTAAGCCCAAACATGAGATGGCAAATAGACCACCGTTACAATATTGGGGATGTGGATGACAACATTACGTCAAAAATTCCCCTTATAGGAAAGGAGTGTAACTATTAGATGAGATCCAAGAAGCATCTGCAATAGGGGATGTAGCGAGGAGTCTCCCTAGAATTAATGCGATAATGGAGGATCACCAGGTGGACTATCAGCCAACCATGATAGAATTTGAATGTAGAATTTTTAACCACTTTGTGTTTATTTTGATTCATCGAGGAGAAAGCTTAAGTTATATTAGCCCCAAAGTAGTGGATAAATGTTAATTGCAAACAAAAAAAAATTAAAAAACCATGGCTGTTACAACTAGCTAGGAGGGTTAAGAGAAGAGTGACGACAAATATTGATAATGTTCTAGTGGTATTGACCGATAAACGAATAATTTAAATCCTAAATATTTTACCCCTAGCATCATATGTTGTTTTAATCAGCTTAGACTAGTTGGAAAATCATTGGTCACTTGTAGATTGTAAAGATAAAACAATTATTTATCTGAATAAGGAAGGTAGAAGACAGGAGTTGTAGAGGGTAAAAAGACTTGTGAAAGTGAGACCTATTACAACATCTCAATTGTCTAAATGTGTAAGGCAAGGGTGCCAAATTTACGCAGTACACGTGAGATATACCTATTAAAAATAAAAGACTACCAACTTTGCGAATCTGTCCATTGTGAAGTAGTATGTAAATGTATTTCCTAAAAACATTCCAGGATTACCCCATAAAAGAGACATAGATTTCACTATTGAACTTTTACTTGGACCTTCTCTTGTATCCATAACATCTTATAATATGAGTGTTATGGAATTAATAGAGTTCAAGATAAAACTACATGAATTATTGGACAAAAAATATATTTGTCCAAGTGTATTATATTGGGGAGCTCTGGTGTTGTTTGTTAGGAAAAGTGATGCACTACTACATAAAGGTGGGTTTTAAGACAATATTTGAGACAATGTTTGGGTAAATTGTCTTAACTTGAGACAAAACAAAACTTGTGTATTGTCTTAAATATTGCCTTTAAGTGGGTGTCTCAAAAAGTGTTGTCTCAAAGTTTATTGTCTAAAATATCACTGGCTTAAATATTATTGCCTTAAAAAGTATTGTCCTAAAGATTATTGTCTTAAACAATTGTCTCCATAAAGACAATACATAGCAGAAGCATTATTGTATCTTAGGAGACAATTTCGTTTTTGTCTCTCTAAAGACGACACTCAGATTAGAGACAATGTCTTTAATACTAGCTATTCTCTCTCTAGAGATAATAAAATTTTTAAAGATCACTTTTGTCTCTCTAGAGACAATATAAAACAATGAATCTAGAAATATCTCACCAATGAAATAAATTGGTATAAAAAACATATAATTAAAAATAAACTACAAAATTTTTGATTAATTCATGTTAGCGCACAATGGAATTGAACCACCAACCTCCTGCTTGTAACGCAGACACTCTTCCATTCATCTATCACACTTTAAAGAATTAAGTGAAGAGTTATGTCTTTTCTATCTTGATTTATTAAAATATAATGCCAATCTTAATTTCATTTGAAATTTCAAGTTTCGTACTAATTTCATAAATTTCTAGCATGTTTGGGATACAGTTCTCTATTGAGGCCCATTCATAAGAGAGTTCTTGAGAAGCACCATTTATAAATAATTCAATTCTTCCATAGCTTAATAATCTTGTTTATGAATATTCTGTCATTGGGTATTGTGACAAATAAAAAAAGTGAAGGAAAAGATGAAAATTTTTAACAACTCCCCACTTCCATAAAAACGTTGTCCCACCTAAATTTGAGGACTGTTTAAAACTAATATTCTATAAAAAATTCTTCCACCTAAATTTAAGGACTATTTAAAACTGATATTCTAGCTTTGAAACAGAACATGTTAATTTGCTTGCAAACAATATATCACAAATTACTTCAAAATATCAAGGAAAAGATTGCATGTATAAAATTTATGCCAGTACCATGCTAAATTTGTAAAAATCATATAATGATATCTAAGACAAGTCAATTATGAGTTCTGAAATCATATCCTCTAGAATTTATTATCGCATTCATCCACTATCAAATAAATTTACACTTCCTATCCTCTGCAATCAGGAATAGTTTTAGTTATGACACAACATTAATCTACTAGACTTAATCCTATCATAGCATGTATCCATATATTTTTTTGCTTCACATATGTTCTTGAATATCAGCATACACAAAAAAGTACACAGGCAGGAAGTAGTTTACCTTGCACAGAACTGGATGCAAGACCTATCTTTGTGCACTTGCATGTGATCACCATCAAACTTGCGCTTACCAATAATTTTTTTCACTTTCATCTAAAACATGGGACAAAATGATCAGAATGCCTAAAAATCCACTATATATTGCAACAAAGTTAAAACGGAGAATTTATACATTATAAGTATTAAACACAGTTTGTATTTAGGCAACATAAAACACACATTCTTTACATAAATGATTCATATGAAAGGCCTTATTTCCAAGGGGAAGGTAGAAATATCCATAGTAAGATTACTATCGGGAGTGACCACTGAAGGCATATTATGCTTTGATACCAACTTTCATGTTATGCATTTCCAAAAAATGCGAAAAAGATTAATTATCTTTGTAGAAGAAGGTGGGATGTTATTTCCAACACAAATCTTCAATTAGCAACTTCACATGACAACTTGTACAATGTGATTCCATTTTGAATGTGGATCACAAGGTGAGGATCAAAAGTAACATTGCTAATCCACATAGACGTTCACAGATACCCTATGTAGTTCCCTATATAGATAAACACTTGAATTTGAGAGCAAATTTACATCCACGTAATTTGATTAGTTAAGGACTAGTTTCAAGGATGCTAGGATTGTCCACATTTGAAGTTTCATAGACTAGTTGATCTTGTACATGCTAGTCAATCCAGTATTGGCATCGCCTCATTGAATTTGTAATGAACAACCATATATGTAACAACACATTATGTGTGTATTCAATATCTATGCCTTGGGAGATGGCATCTGTTTTTGGTCCCAAAGGCATGCCCCCTAAGACTTCTAGCAAATCACAACTTACTGCTAAGTTGTTAACTGTTTTCCTCAAAACAAGAATGTTTTTCCTTTCCAATTAATGTTATATCACTCTAACTGACTACACAATAAAACTACTAGTAAACATTATACATGTACAATAGAATTGGTAAATAAAATTATGTATCTCTGCATGAAAATTGCATAGACAAAACAATTTAGATGTCATAACGGTATTAACAGAAATAATCACACTAGTCATAAAAAAAAGGGAAATAGTAGCATTATACAACAAAAAATAGCTACAATATTAGCTAAATTAAGCAATAAAGATTTATGTCTTACAAATTCCCTAGTGTCAATAGAATTCATTTGCTTGGAGTGCTGACACTTGACCGGCTTGCCTACCAGAAGATCCTGATGAAGCTTTGACAAAACAATATATTAACTCAAGCATAAAATATAATAAGATTGCAATTAATATGATAACAAACAACATGTCTTGTTTAAAATAGAAGAAAAACCTACAAATGGAGCCAGAGAAAGAAAAAATAATGAAAATGGTTAACAACCAGAAAAAATCATGAAAATGGTTAACAACCACCAGAACATAAATGCCTGAATCAAAGACATATTTATTGGTTTTGATGGGTCAAAAGAAGTGCTAATAGGTATAAGTCATATCAAAGATAAATGGAAGATCTAAAACAAACTTGGCGCAGATATCGAACAGAACAACTATGTAGATGTAAGAAGACATTTTTTAATTCTACACAAGTAGCCATCATGTCCCGAGCATCAGGGTGATTCTCATCAAGAATAGAATTTTCTCCCAACCCAATCCTGAGATCTGCAAATATGGATATTGAATAAGACATTGGTTGGAAAGGAAGATATTAATAAAAACCAAAGACCATGCCCTAATGAAATAAACACCATCTCTACCTCCTGATTCGTAAAGAGTAAAATGCAGTTCACTGTTACATAAGCCAGCTCTGTTCTAGAGAGACTGGGGATGGAGGATTGGGTAGCCCTTCTACATCTGCGTGACTAAGGATCTTTCATCTTTGTGATATGCCTAGAAACCCCACTGACATTTCCCCTCACTTGGACAAACAATGGATTGCCAAGGATCATTTGTCCTGCTGGTTGACAAGGTACCAGTCCACCTGAAAATAACATTCTTATAAGCACAAAGTTTGGAGATAGATTCTACTACTACAAGGTTCAGTTGTCAAGAGATTGGGGATGGCTTTTGCTGTGCTGTGTGTGAAAAGGATGAAATGGAATCTGCAAAAATATTTATTTTGGATGTGGTATCAGGTTGTTTTTTATTTCTTCAACCCTACACTACTTTCGTGGAAAGGTCCTCTTATGGGTGAGACTTGGATTGTTCAGAATAGCTGCAAATATCTATGGAATCTAACATATTTGATTGTTATTGCCTTTCTTCCGAAGCATCATTGTAAAGTTTTAGCCTAGGGGATTTTAGAAGCTTCAAACAAGAGTTGGCTCTGCTTATGAGAGTCACTCTGTCCATGTCATGATGTTGAGTCTCTCTCTTAGTGTGCAAGCTCATATGCTTTCTTGTTTTCGAAATTTTTATTGCAATATTTTTATAAAATCAAAAACTGTCACATTGCACGTGAGAAGGAACAGGAATTAGGTTGTTATCCCTCCAAAGTCCTTCCACTTTGTTGTAATCTGGAATATTGGGGAATTTGTAGCTATAACTACAAATTTCGTATAGCACATGTTATGGCCTCCTTATTCATGAGTAGCATGTTATAATGTGAAAATTGGATGGGTTGTTCATTCATTAGAAGGCTCACTACCTAATCCTATTTTCTTATAATCTCATGTTATAATTTTCTTTTATCATTTTATGGTTGCACACTATCTTTTGGCTAAATCTTCATAATGTCGATGGTGCATCTTATAGAAGGGCCGTCATGTACTCTCATTAACCTATAGGATCTACTTGGACTAGTCACGATACATCAGTGTATCACTTGACTACAACTTCTCCATATAAATGCAAACCATATTTGTTTGTATTACTTGACTTAATAACCCTTGGTTTAGCCTTTGCTAGAAAAGTATCTTCAGGAATTGGAGATATGCGAATAAAGAAAGACGACCCTCAAAGCATTTGCCTACTTCCTGCTGTAATTCCAGAGGGTAAGGAGGGGTAGTGATAGGGTCGGGGAGGGATAGGCAGCTCAAGATATGGTTGAAAAAGTAGAAAGAGTGCATCACCATGTACCTTGTGTCTTTTCTATCTTGATTTATTAAAATATAATTCCATCATAAACTTCCAACATGTTTGGGATACGATTCTCTATTGCTTCCTTATGTAATTACAGAGGGTAAGGAGCAGTAGTGATAGGGTTAGTGAGGGACATGAAACTAAGGATATGGTAGTCAGAGCAGAAAGACTACATCACTGAGTGTCTTGTGTCTTTTCTATCTTGATTTATTAAAATATAATTGCAATCTTAATTTCATTTGAAATTTCAAGTATCCTACTAATTTCATAAATTTCCAACATGTTTGGGATACAGTTCTCTATTATGGCCCATTCATAAGAGATTTCTTGAGAAGCACCATTTATAAATAATTCAATGCTTACATTGCTTAACACTCTTGTTTACAAAGATTTTGTTATTGGGTATTGTGACAAACAAAAAAAGTTAAGGCAAAGATCAAATTTTTTAACAACTCCCCACTTCCATAAAAAATATTTTCCACCTAAATTTGAGGACTGTTTAAAATTGATATTCTAGATTTGAAACAGAACATGCTAATTTGTTTGCAAACAATATATCACAAATTACTTCAAAATATCAAGGCAAATATTGCATGTATAAGCTCTATGCCAGTACCATGCTATAAATTTGTCAAAATCATATAATGTTGTCTAAGACAAGTCAATTATGAGTTCTAAAATCATATCCTTCGGAATTTACTATTGCATTCCTCTGCTGTCAAATAAATTCACGCTTCCTATCCTCTACAATTAGAAATAGTTTTAGTTATGACATAATGATCATCTGCTAGACTTAATCCTATCATAGCATATATCCATATATTCTTTTGCATCACATATGTTCTTGAAGGTCAACATACACAACAAAATGAACAGGTAGGAAGTAGTTTACCTTTACTAGAACTAGATGCAAGACTTATTTTGTGCACTTGCATGTGATTGCCATCAAACTTGCACTCAATAGTAATTTCTTTCCCTTTCATCTAAAACATGGGACAAAATGATCAGAATGCCTAAAAATCCAATATATAGTGGAACAATGTTAAAAAGAATAATTTATACATTTTAAGTTTTTATAAACACAATTTGTATTTGGGCAATAGAAAACAAACATTCTTTACATAAATGATGCATACAAAAGGCCTTATTTCCAAGGGGAAGGTAGAAATCTTCATAGTAAGATTACTACCAGGAGTGACCACCGAAGGCATATTACACTTTGATACCAACTTTCAAGTTATTCCTTTCCAAAAAATGGGCAAAAGATTAATTATCTTTGTATAAGAATGCGGGATGTTGTTGGTGGGCACTAGTATTGCAACAATAATTCTGCAACTCTTGGGCTTCCTACTTTACTTTTACCAACCCGGTAGTTCAAACTTGGAAGCGACGGTGTTGTATGCACAAGTACTAGTTCTTACTACAGGTTGTCACTTGGTTAGCTGGCTCAAGATCACTAGGAGCTCAAGCCAACTTCTATGGATTCCAAAAGAAGCTCTATATGTGATGAAAGGAAAAAGAGAGATTACTCTACTCATGCTATTGTACTTGCAAAAAGTAAGACTGAAATGTAAAGCAAACCAAGGAAATCCTAGTTAACCACTAATCCTACTCTTGCAGAAAGCACTATGAAAATCATGAAAGGAATTCCATTACATACTTAAGGAAGTATACAACATCTTCCTAATCTATTTCTAAAAGTAAATGAGAAAAAAACATCTTTTTGGATTTTTATGTATCTTCATGTGAATTTGTCATGCATGTAATTTATTTGTTTTGAATGTGGCAACAAATAGATGGTGATGGAGGGCAGTTTTGGGGCTTGAGATGATGGAGGATGGTGTGGATGGGTCCTAGGAGGTCTTAGGTGGCCTTCTGGAGGCTTTTACTAAACTCAACCTTCAAAATAAAGCCTACAAGAAAATCTACAGGAGGACACACGAAATCTACAGTTGGAAAAGTAGCTTTCTACACGAGGCCTACAAGAGGAGGTCGAGAGTAGTTTTCACTATTTTGAAGGTGTGAGAGTGGGTGGAGAAGGTAGATGAAGTTGAAAGAAGTGTTAAGGCACCTAGGGTCTTCCAAGAATCATTAGGAGAGAGAAAGATGATTGGATTTTCTCAAGGAGATAGAGGAAAGTCTATAGATAATGCAGGAAACTAAGGTAGAATTGAGGGGAGACTTGGGCGACCTATAAGGTATGGATCAGATAGAGGGTGGAATGGTTGATAGGTTAGGATGCTGCTAGAATATATCTACAGCATAAACAATTGACAGTCAACCAATCAGATTAAGCAAGCAAGGAAATAAGTGCATCAAAAAATAGATTTTTTGCATCAAAGTAAACTATGATCTATGAAAGCAAATGTTGATAACCATTGCATGAAAGAAAAGCATTAAAGGAATTTTGTTGCTAATAAGGAAATGAATGTGATGAAGAAGTTCTGAAGTAAAGCAAATGAGACTATGAACCGACTAGAAAGCTGCAAACACTAGAAG
>APFE030401458.1:47679-75687 GCA_000404065.3 Pinus taeda | reverse complement strand
TAGTTGAATATTTTAATTTATTTTAAATAATATAAATTTTGTCTAAATATGTTATGTTTTGGAGTTTTCAATTGGAATTAGGCGAAAGTTTTTTGGTCAAATTTTGTTTTTTGTTATTTCAAATAGCTTTTTGACTGGATATATATGGATTCAATACTCGAAAAAATCCATAAAAGACTAAAATGGTGGAGAATTTACAACTAGAACTTATGATTCTAAGAAATCCCTAATGAATAATGAACAAATTAAATGAAAACATATGCCAAAAAACTTTCAAAATAAACTATGACAACAATATATCATATAAATAATATAAAATAATATATTATATTTGTTCTTATTTATTATATAATTAATATAGATAAATAGTCAAGAAATTGTATCATTAATATGATCCATTATCTTGCATTTATACATTTATTAGATAAACATGATCTAAATTTTAAAACTCTGCAAAGATGAATGTAGGCAAAATCATAAAACATTCACAAATGATCAAATTTGACTCTCCTAAAATATAATTTAAATATTATATTCTCTAAAAGTAGAAATACATATTTAATATATAATTTTATATCATTAATATGATTTACAAGAAATTAGAGTTTTTAATTAGAATGGGCCAAAAAAAGTTTTGGTTAAAATTATGATTTTTGTTTTATTGTAAATTTATTTGAAATGTAATTTTTATTGTAGGTATGATTTTAACATTTTGATAAATATTATGTAGAATTTATAAATTTCAATAAATTTATATAAGAGTTTGATAAAATTTTATTCTGTGTTCAAGCTTCTGTGATCCATAATGAATTAAGAAAAGTTTTTTGGTAGAAATCACATAAGAGGAATTTTTGGTCGAGGTGTTTTGAACCAACAAGTGTGGTTTATTATATGATGAACTTGTTTCGAACCAACAAGTGTGGTTAATGAACCACAATTGTGGGTTCAAAACTTATTGGTAAAAAATTTCTCTTATGTAATTTCTACCAAAAGACTTTGCTTAAAATTTTATTTAATAATTTAATAAAATTTTAAAGAAAATGTTTTTTTGAAAAATTAGAAAAAAAATATACTCAAAAAAAACTCATAACCCCTATTATTTATTATGTCATCCATTATCTTAAAAAACTCCAAATGTTAACAATCCAAACATTTTCCTTTCTAATGAAATTATATAATTAATATCATGTATTATTTTAAAAATCCAGATATAACACATACATTTTACTGTTAAATATTTTACCCAATCATCTAACTCATTATACATATTATCAAACTAGACTCAATAATTTATTGTTTGATCAAATCTTTGCAATTTCCATTCAAGAATTCCAATAAATTGAACCAATATGAACTTTTACAGATAAATATGAACATGGACAAAATCTTAAAACACTCACTCAGGATAAAATTTGACTAGACCCGGTTGAAGATGTAAAGTTTTCATTATAATTAAATATTATACTGAGACCGCGGTTGAAGGATGTAATTTTCATTATAATTTAAATATTATATATATTAATTAATAATTATTTATAAGAAATTAGAGTTTTTAGATAAAATGGTCAAAATAATTTTTTGGTTAAAATGATGATCTTTGTTTTATTATAAATTTATTTGAAATATTTTTTTTAATTGAAAAAAGTTTACAAATTCTAGTAAATTTATATAAAGTTATAGTAAAATTGTATTCCGACAATTTGGTAAAAGTTTACATATTCCAACAAATTTATGTAAGGTTTTGGTAAAATTTTATTCCAACTGTTCTCTAAAATTTTAGAAAAAATATATTTTTTGAAAAAATTAATAAAAAGTCTTTTAAAAGTTCACAAATTCCAACAAATTTATATGAAGTTATGTCAAAATTGTATTTTGACAATTTGGTAAAAGTTTACATATTCCAACAAATCCATATAAAGTTTTGGTAAAATTTTATTCCAACAATTCTGTAAAATTTTAGAGAAAATATATTTTTTGAAAAAATTAATAGAAAGTCTTTTTTTTAAACTTGAAAAAAACTAGGGCATTTTTTTTAACATCCATTATCTTAAAAATCTAAGTGTTTTCTTTTTTAACCAAAAACCAAGTATAACCTATGCATTTTACAGTTAAATATTTGACCCAGTCTAAGTCATTGCACAAATGATCATACTCGACTCAATAATTTATTGTTGACCAAATCATTGTCATTCCCATTCGAATACTCCAATAAATTGAAGCAATATGAAAGTTACTGAGGGACACTCACTGCATGTTACCCCTTAAGCTTCTGCATAGCCAATTTGTTCCTTTTCGTTGTTGCAAATTAGGTAAATGGATTTTATTTTATTTTAAACCATATAAAGGATGTCTAAACATGTTATGTTTTGGACTTTTCCATTGCAATTTTGAGAAAGTTATAAAATTAATGCAGTGAATTATTTTTTAATCTAATTATATAATTAATCTCATGCATTATTTTAAAATCCAGATATAACAACTCTATTTTACAATTAAATATTTTACCCAATTTAAGTCATTTCACAAATAATCAAACTATTTATTGTTTGACCAAATCTTTGCAATTCCCAATTGAAAATTCCAATAAATTGAAGCAATATAAACTTTTAAAGATCAATATGAACATGGACAAAATCTTAAAACACTTACAAAAGATCAAATTTGACCAAACTCCGTTTAAGATGTAAATTTTCATTATAATTTAAATATTATATATTTTAAAAAAATAAAGTATATATTAAATATATAATTATGTTTATTAATATGATTTATAAAAATTAAAAATTTTAAATTAAAATAAAAAAAAAAAATAATTTGGTCAAAATTATGAACTCTGTTTTATTTTAAATTTATTTGAAATAAGGCTTTTCATTGAAAGTATGGTTTTAGTTTACCAATTCCAACAAATTCATATAAAGTTATTGTAAAATTGTATTCCAACAATTTGGTAAAAGTTTATATATTTCAACAAAACCTTTAGTAAAATAATTTATTCTAACAATTCTCTAAATTTTAGAGAAAATATATATTTTTTAAAAATTAATTGAAAGTTTTTTTTAACTAAATTATATAATTAATATTTTCCATTATCTTGAAAAACACATGTAAATCCAAGCGTTTTGTTTTAACCAAATTATATAATTAATTCCATCCATTATTTTAAAGATTCAGGTATAACATATGCATTTTACAGTTAAATATTTGACCCAATCTAAGTCATTGCACAAATGGTCAAACTGGACTCAATAATTTATTGTTGACCCAATCTTTGTCATTCCCATTCCAAAACTCCAATAAATTGAAGCAATATGAAGTTTTACTGAGCTACTGAACTTTTTATCAGAAGGACACTGACTGTGGGTTACCCCTTAAGCTTCTGCATAGCCCATTTGTTCCTTTGCATCGTTAAATGGATAAGCTTGGGAATGCACCAGTGGCAACTCGAGCGTTAAAGAGGAAGACAGAAGATTTGGATAGTCTGTTGCCACCTCCTGTCGATCCATTGCGCCACACGCTGGTTCTAGACATGGACGGCACCCTTTTGGCAGGGCTCAGCCAAATGGTACCCCAAGATGAAGGGTCCGATTATTTTGAAGTCACGCGAACGCAGGATGGTATAGAAAGTAAGATCTACGTTTATACCAGGCCTGGCCTCCAAGCTTTTCTGACAGAAATGTGAGAGTTGTATGAGGTGGGTGTGTTCACGTTAAGCGGTAAAGAAAGAGCAGACCGCTTTCTGGACGAGATCGATACAGATCGTCAACTCATCAAGTTCAGGCTGTACAGAGATTCAGCCAAACATGGAGTTAAAGATCTATCTCGGCTGGGAAGGGATCTGCGGAAGGTAATCATCATTGACGACAACTCTAGATCATACAAGTTGCAGAAGAGCAACGCGATCCCAATCAAAAGCTTCGAGGGTCTGAAGTCGGACACAGAGCTCACACAGCTCATCCCCCTCCTCCGGAGTCTCAGCAAAGAGGAGGACGTTTGGCCAAAGCTTGCTGAGAAATTCCAGGTTCATGATCCGCGTGCGAGTGATGTAGTAAATGCTCAAAATTGAAATTGTTAAGAGCAATGTGCAGCCCATGCTGAAGCCTGATCATGGTTTCTACTCAAAGAAGTCAAAGACCTAGGTATAGATGTCACCAAGTTTAAGTCATTTGTTGTATTCAAGTTTAAGATCCGTTTTGAGTAATGGCAAATTTTGGTTTCGTTTCGAATCATCTAGCTTTTGAGTAATGGAAAAATGAGACGAGATGTCTATTTTTATATGTTCTGCTTCCATGTTTCAACTGATAAATTAAAAAAAAACAACGGTGCTTTCGAGATATGAATTTACGGTAAGAAATACCCCCAACTTCATTTTCATTTTTATCTTTTCTCCTTTACAAAGTTCAAAGTTTAGATGTTAGAATTTTATCTTCGAATCTCAACCTAAATAAATCCATGTTAAATCATATTATTAAAAAAAATACACTTTCAAATAATTTGAATTTTTGGATATTATGTATGTATATGTATATAATCATTTATTTTATTTAATGTGATAGGAATTTTTTTCCTATATCAATATTTAGGATATTTAATTATTTTTAATATATTTGAGATTTTCATTTATTTTTTTAATATTTTTAAATTTTAGATTTTTTTTAAATGACTTCAAAAGTATAAGTATTCAAAAAAAGTTAATGGTTGAAAATAGTAATGGTACACCATACACATAAATGTGTTCATATGTTTAAATTGTTTTTTAGCTTGATGCTTCAACTTTCTTTAAACTACCATGTGAACTGTCATCTCAACATTAAATAGGCAATTTCAAGAATGCATGTATATATACAAGTAGGTAAATTCTCTTGCAACTTTAATTGGGAAAACATGGTGGTTGTTGGTCCATTGTTACCTAGGGGACTCCATGATACATTTTTCACTTGTTTGACCTATTTGAGGAGTAATTTCAAGAAGACTTGAGGAGACAATGTAGGAATCTATTGGTGTGGTGATTGATTGGTTCCATGTAAGTTTCTAACCCTTATTTTTTCGTATTTTTTTTAAATTATAAAAATAAATAAATAAAACTCATTTCCCTTGATTTCAATGTAAATCACCCTAGTTAACCTAGTAAACTTAGGTCAACCTAGTAAATGTTACATGTTTGTCAACATAATATATCAACCTTAAGAAACCTAGTAAACTATGGTCAACCTATTAAACCTAGAAAATGTGACATGTTCATTATCCATAAACACCACCATCAACCATGGTCAAATATGGTAAACCTTATTAACCATGATCAAACCATGTTCAATCATAGTCAACCATGTCAATCTTAGTCAAACATGGTTAACCATGGGTCCATGTTAACAATGGATGAACATGGTTTGATCAATTTGACCATGATGATCATGGTTGATCATGTTGACCATAGCTTACCATAATCAACCATGTTAACCATGCACACCACTTTTTAAAATGGTTTGACCATGATGGCCATGGTTAGCCATCTTGATTAGGTTGACCATCGCTTAACATAATCAACTATTGTTGACCCTGTACACTATAGCTTACCATAATCAATCATTGTCGACCATGCACACCATTGTTGTATATGGCTTACCATAATCAAATTTGTATATTTCAAAACTTCGATATTTAATACATACGTAGGTCAATTTAAATCAAGTTTGATATGCATATCTATAGATTTCCCAACTTTAGGTAACACATCTCCAATTTCGTGTTGTGTAACATTATGCTTATCAAAGTTGAATTGACATGGTACAGAGCATGTTGAAATATTTGAAATATACAGTTATACAGTTTACAATGCCAATAACATGTTTTTAAAAAGGTTGATATATGATGTCTAATATCAGGAATACCAGGAGAAATGGTAACACTTATTTACTGCGAGACTAAGTAGATATGTTTCACAAGAGGCATTTTCTTGATGAACCATTTTCCAACTAAGAGGAAAAAATCTGCCACCCATGAAGATACAAGTAAACCCATCAAGAATATGAAGATACAAATAAGAACTCTTGGAAAATAGTTTTCCTATTTCATGTGAGTTCAATTTGAATGCAACTTATACTAAAGTATTTCATATATGTAGCATTTTAAGTAGCAGAAGACCAGGAAGAAAGGCCCATTGCACAAAGGTTATTTATTGTATGATAGATATAGTCTACATCAAGGTGTAATATGAATTATATCTCATGGATCACAAGGCCATCCATTCTATTATTGATCTAATATTATGCAACCTTAATGTTGAAAATAAATAGCTAATATTAAGCAATTTCTCTAATGACCTCCATTAAAGTCACCCCATGGAAAAGGTGTTAAATTTAGTGGAGGAGAAATCAATCTCATAGTAGGTGTACCCTCATCAAAGCTTGCTTCCTTGCCATATGTCATGATGTAAACACACCTCTACCAGATATTAGGAAAATTGTTCTCAAAGATGAATGAATTTCAGCTTTTCCAAATTGCCCACATAATGTATATAGGAAGTGGTCTAACTGTTTTATATTCAATAATAGAGTCTCGAATACAATTAACCACAAAAGAGAAGTTTCAATCCTCTTATAAATGCAACATCTTAAATACACCATTCCAAATTGATTTTGAAAAGAAGCGTCAAAGAAATAGATGAGTTGGGTCTTCCATTGCCTCCATATATAGTAAACAACAACGAGGTCCACTCTATCCTATACAAAACATATTGTCCCATGTCAAGATTCTATTTTTCCAAATGAGCCAAGAAAAGACTTGTATCTTTGTTGGAATATTCCACTCCCATATTTGCATAAACCATTTGTTGGAGGAAGAAAGAATAGGTGGTGAAATGTAGCAGTATACCTCTCTTACCTTTATTTGACCCATCACCAAATTGTCGTTCCATACATATTTATCCTCATTTTCAGTGAGAAATATGCGCGCATGTGCAAGGTCTCATGTGCTACCTTCCTTGGTGATAATCTCTCCTTTCCCCCATTCATGGAGACTCCTTCTCCTATTTAAACTCTCACCATCGCTATGCATTGCTAGTTCCAAAGTTCCTGATAGTTGGCTAGTTGAGTAGTGCTTTGAGTGTTTTGTGAGTTTGCTAGATAGCTGGTGTGAGTGTGGCAAGTGTGGGATTGTTGATAGCTTGTGGTGAAGTGCCCTTAATCTTGTCTAAGGCCTATGAGTGAGAGAGCTCTTGTATTGTTTAGAGAATTTTCGGCAAAATCACATAATTCATCATTTGTCGACGCATTTCGAACCGACTGTTGTGGTTCATCGTCAGGACAAGTTGAATATACAGATCCAGTTCAGCGTGTTAAATAGTCTAAGCAGAGACTCAAATGGCTAAAAAGTCTAACAGCTACTTTTCCACCCAAAGACCCCAGTCAAACTTCTTTTAACTAATTTAATATTAAATAACTATTATATTTATGGAGCCAAGTAAAAATTAAACAGATCAAATGTTAATTTATTAAAAATAATTCATTTATTAGTTGAGTTGGGTCTTCTATTGCCTCCATATATAGTAAACAACAACCAGGTCCACTCTATCCTATACGAAACATATTGTCCCATGTCAAGATTCTATTTTTCCAAATGCGCCATGAAAACACTTGTATCTTTGTTGGAATATTCCACTTCCATATTTGCATAAACTATTTGTTGGAGGAAGAAAGAATAGGTGGCGAAATGTAGCAGTATACCTCTCCTACCTTTATTTGACCCATCACCAAATTATCATTCCATACATATTTATCCTCATTTTCAGTGAGAAATATGCATGCATGTGCAAGGTCTCAGAAGTAGATATTTGATCTATCTACAAGTTCCCTATATAATCCAATGTCAGAAGCCATGAGCCAATAGAGATTGGAAAATATGTCCTGTATAAATAGTTGACTAACATAGTGTATGCCCAAATTGTGGATATTTTGTAGAAGGTCTAGCGGAAAGGTGTGATCACCTGTAAATCCACAAATTGGATCTAAGTCAATTTCAATGTTTGTGCCTTTTCCAATTTAGCACTAAATTTTCTCATAATCCATAGTTGAACCTTCATAAAGCTCCTCCAAATATAGGATATGTCACTTGGGATGTGTGCACCAACCTTTATCCACAATATCATCGATTTATTTTGGAGGTATTTAGATTTGATGATGCTATGTCGAAGACCATCTCCATCTAGATCCCGCCAAAAACTTTTCAAAAGTAATTCCCAACCCATGATATGCTTGAGATCAAGGGTGCCCCAACGTCCTTCCTCTTTCCTTTGAGTTAGAATTGCCATGCTTGCCAAATGATATTTTTGCTTATCATAGTTACCACCCCAAATAAAGCTTGGGATGATGGAGCAAATCATTTTAATGATATTATTAGGCAAAGAGAAAAGGTGAATCCAGTATACATAGATGCTTTGAAGGACTGCTCGAACTAGAGTAAGCCTGCCTCCCAGGGAGAGCCACCTATGTGCCAATGTGTGCCAAGTGCTAATGTATGTCAATGCAATATTATGCCAAGGTGTTCTAGGGCATGCTAGGTGTTACATAGTAATTTATCACCACCTTCACTCCCGATTATTTCCACTGTGTCATGTGACCAAGTCAAACATGCCCATCACAGACAAATGCTCTCCTAAGTTGACAATTGAACCACTTTTCCAAATTTGTCTACCTCATTGCGGCTATTGACTTAAATAAATGTGCTGAAAGGAGCTCATGAATAGACCTACAGCACTGCCAGCGCAGAAGTACACCTGATTCCCGTGATGGCTCGATTTGAGTCACCAACGTGGGGCTATGTGGTCTCTTCAGTGATGATTTGACTATCTGCACTAATCACTTGCGATGTCAAAAGCTCAGTTTTGTTCCCGCGATGATCCAGATTGGGTGAATTGTTCCAACAGTTGGCCTTCTAGATGACTCTAGCCTTGGTTGTTGGCCTTGTTTATGTCGCCCTTCCTTTCCTGGTGTGGAAATTCCATCAATTGTGCTACCTTCCTTGGTGATAAGCTCTCCTTTCCCCCATTCATGGAGACTCCTTCTCCTATTTAAACTCTCACCATTGCTATGCATTGCTAGTTCCAAAATTCCTGATAGTTGGCTAGTTGAGCAGTGCTTTGAGTATTTTGTGAGTTTGCTAGATAACTGGTGTGAGTGTGGCAAGTGTGGGATTGTTGATAGCTTGTGGAGGGTTGTGAAGTGCCCTTAATCTTGTGTAAGGCTTATGAGTGAGAGAGCTCTTGTATGTTGGGAGATCCATCTTCAAAGAGTGAATGCTTGAAGAACATGTTGGCTTGACCCTTCTGAGAAGGCCTGTGACGTCAAGAATTTGGTTGTAAGCTGACTCTTATTTCATTACTAATGCAATCAATGATGTTTTCCTATGTCTTGTATGAAATGTACTTGATAGCTCATGACTTCTTGACTTTGTGAGTAAGCAGTTCATTGTTGTATTCGATTACGTGCTTTGTTGTATTTCCTTTGCTTTGTTTCAGGTTGATCACTCATTGAGGAGAAGGAAGTGAAAGCTGGAGCAATGCAACGGAACTCCATTGACCACTGGTTGGGGTAGGCCTCCAAATTTAATTGTTTAAGGAAAGTTATTGTTGATCTGTCCTTGTTTGTGACTAGACCCACTCTAGGGCTAAAGGGGTTGCCTCTGTCCGCAGAGGGAACACTTTCCTGCATCACAAATTGGTGACTCCACTGGCGAGAGTTTTGGCCTTTGTTTTTCTTGTTTGCTCTTGTTTTGATTTTTGTTGATTTGGTCTCTTTTGAAGTTTTGGGGATTAGTTATCAATGCTCTGAGTTTGCTGGGTTGATCTAGGAAATACCCCTATTTGATTAAAGGATTGGCTATTTTTGATTTGGGAGTTTTGGTTTGCCTGTCACTGTTTTGAACATCATCGCGGATTTAATTTTAACAGTCGCGCTATCATCACGATCACCCTTTTTATAATATCCTATTCATCGCATAATTACGCCTAATAGTCGCGACGGTTCTGGAAATCGGACCATCGCAGGAAAGCCGTGTATTTCCGCGCTGATATCGCTTTGCTGTTGCGGCTAGTGCTTTATCAGCGCTTGTTTCTTATGTATTACCCGCGCTAATTGTTGTAGAATTGATTTTCTCAATTCCGCCTCCTGAGTCCATCAGTCTTACTGGTCCCTTTCTTTTCTCACTTGCTTGATGACTTGTTTTTCACTGTTCATGGTTAAGGCACTTTCTTGTGAGCTTTGTTCAATGAATCTTGTTTTTTTCTATGTGACCTAGATCACTGTTTCAAGTTCCTTAAATCTGTTGGCTTCGTTGCTTGTTTGCTCAAGGTTCGTTTGCGGCTTCTTGTTGGTTTGATTGAGCCTTCCCCATAGCCTGTTTAGTGAATGTTATTGAACCAATCTTTGGCATTGATTCGGTTTCTTTTCGCTACCAAACATAGATTACAATTGTTTGGATCAACCACACTTTTCCACACTTGCTTGTTGCTTATTTGTTTCTTCTAGATTTAAAGACATCAAAATCAAAAAGGTTACATTCATTTAGTATGAAAGTGAAAGTGAATTTGCATTTCAAGTTTGCATATTGGAAAGCGAATTATAAAGATCTCTCATTAGTAGTATCCGTGCACTTTAGGAATTGGTGTCTGTATGTATTGAGTGATTGCCTTTGTTGTCTTGGTTTTCTTGGTTTGGAAATGATCTCTCTACCCTCCCATAGGTAGGTGTTCATTGAAGATAAATGATTTTTCGTGCATTCTAGCTGCATCCTAGGATTTATTATATACACACGGTAAGACCTGAAAACTACAAAATAATCCAAGATCAACTCTAAAATGAACTGAATGAATCTAACAATGCATTGGAACATAACGCACACTATTTAGAGGTCTAGGCTAGAGACGTGCTCCGACATCGTTAAACCTAGTCACTATTGTTTTCACTCAAGGTTGGGTGATTCCTCCTTCTGTGACTCAATAGTGGTCTAGTACGGAATTGTTCTCCCACGTACCGTCGTGTGTATATTGGTGATGAGCCCCAAAATTGGTAACAATTTGGGCTCATTTGGCCTCATTTTCATTGTTCAACCCTTGTTCAAATCCCTCATTTTCTATAGTTTATGCATTATTTCTAGTATGTTTGTGTCTTTGGTACGAATAAGGGAAGTTACTCTTCCTAGGTGGTTAACATGTGTCTATTTCAGGTTTTTGACGTATATTGGAGCAAAGTCAAAGCAATGATGAGCTATAAGGTAGCTAATCCTGAAGTTAGGACTTGAAGGAGGGATGTCTATGGCATTCAATGACCCTTCCTCGGGATTCTCACCTTCAGCTCCGAGCTCCAAAGACCACCAAGCTGAATCTAGAAGGCAGCCATCAGCATTTAGAAAGGGATTGTTTGACTCACAGTTTCACAGCTGAGTTCCACAGATTGAGGAGGCTAGCTAGGTCCCTCATTATCTATAAATGTTCAGGCCTCAGCCTTCGTGAAAAGACTTTTGAACCTATTGTGTACTTTGCACCTTAGTGCTGCAAATTTATTTTGTTCCTTTGTAGCCATTTTTGGCATAACTGTTATGAATCTTTTTGGATAATGAGAAGCAGTTTGGTTTCCTAGCAAATCTGAGTTTTTCCTAGGAGCTAAATCTCTCAGGGTTGGGCCCAACCTGAGAGCCTAGGACCTCCTCTCTGTATCATTGCTTTTCCTTTACGTATCATTGTTTTTCTCTTTTATGCATTTGAACACATTGCTGTTAAGTAGATTTCGTTGTGATGCTGGAATAGACTACTGTTTATGCATGACTTTGGTTTAGATGTTTTGGTAGAATAATAACAGCAAGATCTCTAAGAAAAAGAGACAAATACACGCCTGGTTTCACCTCGGCCTTATTGGATTTGGGGCTGAAATTGAGGAAACATTGCTGCCTGACAAAAACACTAGTTTGCTGCTTATGCAATCTTTTAGTGTGCTTGTTTTAGTTGCAGAGATTAGTCATGGGTTTGGACATCTTAAATGTTTCCTTACATAGATGGTGTACAAGGTTTTCTTCCCAAATAAATTTGTTGCTCATTTATGTTGATTGATGGATAAAATAGATTAGTTTAGGATTTGATCATTTGCAGGTTTTTGTAGAACTGATCAAGGCCCACCGTGCAGGGTATCCTCCTCCTTCATCCATCCTCTCGAAGAATCATCTAAGCCACCTGTTCTGTCTCATAGCTAAGCTGCCCTTTTCCCATCTATTCTTTGTGTCTATGAAACCTTACCTTCTTGCTCATCATTGCCTTAGTCATCTTCAAGCCAAGTCAGCCTTCCACCGAACCACCCACCAGTCCTTAGGCCATGTTTAGACCCCTATCCTACCTCTAGATCCATCCATGCACCTTCCCTCACTTATCCACCTCCTAAAAACCAACTTCCAAGTTTCCTGTAGAAGTTCTAAAGTTCTCTGTAGAAGTTCTGAAGTTTCTTGTAGAAATTCTGAAGTTTCCTGTAGAACCCCTGCAGACTTCCTGTAGAAGCTCACAAGTGAGGTTTCTTGATAGCCAAACCTTGTGAGACTGTGGGGAAGAGTGTTAGGGACTCCTTAGACCCTCTCTGAGCCTCTCCAACTATTTCCAAGCATTCCTCTTCCTTGATCCACTCCTGCACAGTGAAGCACAGTTCAAGCATATGCATGTGAAAATCGACACTTAATCAGGAAAATACAAAAAGATACTTTCTAGAGAAAAAGTAGTCTAAGACATGTGCATTTTCCCTTTTTGAAGTCAATGGCATCTCATTCAGCAGTTTGTATTCTCATTGTTGCATCAATAGAACTAGCTGGTAGAATTAGGGTTTGCTAGGGTTTGCATTCCTCTTTGGCTTTCAGTTTCTTTCCGCAAGTAGATTAGCTCCCCTTTGAGTTAGCTTTCATCCATCATTTACAAACTTCTTCTAAGAGCTTATAGAAGTTGGCTAAAGCCCTAGCGGACTTGTGCTAGCTGACCAAGTGACAGCTGCGACAAGAGCTAGTACTTGTGCATACAACACTGTCGCTTCCACATTTGTTACGAATGATCGGGTTGATAAAAGTAAAAAGGGGAGTCCCAGGAGTTGCATCATTATCGCTGCAATACTAGATCCCACCATCTTTTTGGCGTCGTTGCCAGGGAAGCGTCAGAGTATTGGTGATTTTTGCTATTCTTCTATTTTCTACTACAAACTTCTGCTAAGTAGTTTGTTTCATTTCCATTCTGCAATTTCATTCTTGCAAAAGTAGAGTAGACATTTCTTGCTTTCCTAGATTAGCCTTCAAATTCCGCAATTTCAATTCTGCAAGCATAGATTAGAATTTCAATTCTGCTTTCATAGATTAGCATTTCAATTCTGCAAGCGTAAATTATCATTTCGATTCCGCATTTTCCTTTTAGTAAGATAGTTAGCTGTAGTTCAACGTATTTTAGTTTTGCAAGTACAAAAGAAAAAAATACAAAAAGCAAGAAAAAGTATTTCCATTTCATGCCTCGTAGGAATAGAGATAAGACTAGCAAATTCTTACCCAACAACCCCACCACATCACTGAGTCAACTTTCTCTTTTCTCTGGTGACAGTGAGCCAGAAGAACCTATAGGTGAACCTCCTGAGATATATGAAGATCCTATAGCAGAAGAAGAGTTAGAAACCATTCCGTCTGCAGCCATGGCTGAAAACCGAAACGGGAGAAGAGAAGATGAGAGAATAGAGGGTGCCTTTCCCATTCGAGAGACCAATGGAGACATGAAACTGAAAAACATAAGTCCCTCTACACTACCTCATTTCCATGGTCTGACCTCTGAGGACCCTGATACCTTATTGTTTGAGTTTGTTGTCCTTTGTCGAACTTATGACTATGCTGAGGATGAGGAAAAGCTGAAACTCTTTCCCTCTACCCTCAAGGATGTAGCATTACGCTAGTTCATGGGGTTACCTGGAAATAGTATCACCACTTGGGCTCAAATGCAACAAGCCTTCAACACCAAGTACAGAGACTACTGTAGGTCCAAGGAAACTAAGGGGGAAATCTTTCGGATGAACATGGGTAGTGATGAATCTTTGGAAGACTATGAGGAAAGGTTCCAACTAAGTTACAAACGAGCCAGGTGCACACTTGACCTGGAATCTCTGAAGTTGGTTGTGCTTCGAGGAGTCCCTGAAGACCTTTTGGACACCCTTAACCTACTGGCTAGAGGAGATATCTACCAACTACCTTATGAGGACATAAAGACCGCGTTTAGAAACCACTCTAGGGCAGCCCGGAAGAAAGGTAGGGGGAGTCATCTCTCAGCTAGCACCTCTCTCTCCAAGCATGAGTTTGCTAACCAGATGGAAGATCTTAAGAGCGAAATGAGACAGACCATTGCCATGCAACTTAATACCTTCCGAATTCAGCAGAGGAAGGAAGTGGTTGAGAGGGCCTTGGCCATTTTTTGTACTAGATGCACAAGGAAGCACCCCAAGAATGAGTGCCCATTACACTCAGTAGAGGTATGTTTCTTGTGTGAGGAAGACCATCCCACCAACCAATGCCCTACCTTGCCTGGATTTAAAGCCATGTACCTAGGGACCGAGGTGGCCACTGAACCTCTCTACTTCCTCAATCAAAGGAGGCCTCATGGACCCAGACCTTATCAGTAGGGAATGCAAGGGTCATCCCAAGCTTACTACCACCCCAACCAACCTACCCATATGCCTTCTTGGGGTCCCCCTACTCATCCTTCTTGGTCCGCACCTCCTCCATGGTCTTATCCATCTCCATACCAAACTCAACCTCCCTCTCACTCGTTTCACTCTCATGCCCAGCCGCAACCTCAGTGGAATGCACATCATCAGGGGTGGAGGCCCCAATACAATACTCCTCCCACCATTCTGCCTCCACCACCAACTCAATCCGAACCATTACCTCCTGCTCCTCCAAGACAACCCTAGATGCCTACTCAACCGAACCCGAACCCCAACAACAGATAGGCCCAACAGGTATATACTGGGGAGACATCATGCCCTACCTATGCTGTGGAGATCTAGGAGATCAACCTGTGATCTGGGAAATTCCTTCCAGAACGCCAACCTCCTCCCTTAGAGGAGGAGGAAGAGAAACAGGAAAGTGAACCCCAAGCCATTCCACCCTTTCCTGAGCGACTCACAGCGACCACACAGCCCAGCCCAAAGGAGGACGAGCTTCTGGGAGAACTTAAGTAGTGGTGTGTGAAAAATCCACTTCTCCAGGCCATCAAAGATGTACCAATTTACAACAAATTGATTAAAGAGAAGTGTTTCAGGCACCCAGGCAGGCGAAAGAAAGATGCTCAACCATCAATGTCATAGGACAACTGTCCGATCTCATGTTGGGGCAAGTAATCTATCCAAAGTATTTGGACCCTGGGAGCCCTGTAGTTGATGTCCACATCAATGGCACCATCATACCCCACACTCTGATTGATTTAGGGGCTCCCATCAATGTGATGACCAGGGACACCATGCTTAAGCTCAATCTTCAGAGTGCTCTAAGAAAGACTTCGACAGTGCTACAATTGGCAGATCGCTCCACCGTGACTCCCGAAGGGATTGTGGAGGATGTCTTGGTCTCTGTAGACTCGTGGGAGTACCCTGCGGACTTTTTGGTCCTCCAGCCTAAGGCAAAACTCACAGGTTATCATCCCATTTTGGGAAGGCCTTGGCTGGCCACTGCAAATGCTTATATCAGCTGTCGAGCGGGAAGCATGACCATAAAAAATGGGCCTATGTCCAAGCAGTTGGTCCTATACCCTCCCGCCCAACCTTCGATAGAACATGACTTACCCCTCTGGTTGGAAGAAGGAGAAAAGGATGAGGTCTACTCTGCACCATTTTGCACAGTAGAGGCCACCAAGGGAGGTCCTCCAACCGAGGATGATTTCATTGAAAATTTAATCCAAAATCCTCCCCCTAGTGAGCTATCCTTGGAATAATTGGTGGAAGACACCCAGGCCAATGCCTTAGTAGACTTAAGTGCCACTAATCCGACCAACCCCAGAGTTAAAAATGTGGAGTTTGGCCCTAAGAAGACCTTGAAGATAAGCTCCTCTCTCTCTCCCTCTCAGGAAAAGGAGCTATGTAGTCTCTTGACCCGCCATTTAGAGGCCTTTGCTTGGAGCTACAAGGAAATGAAGGGAATCCATCCCTCAGTCTGCACTCATCATATCTACATCAAGGAGGACTGTAAACCAGTTAGGAAACCCCAGAGGAGGATGAATCCAGCCCTTAAAGACATTGTTAAAGAAGAGGTGCAAAAACTATTGGATGCGGGATTCATCTACCCCATCTCGGATAGTGAATGGGTTTCCCCTCTAGTGTTGGTGCCCAAGAAAAATGGGAAATGGAGAATCTATGTGGACTACCGGGAGCTGAACAAAGCCACCAAGAAAGACCACTTCCCTTTACCTTTCATAGATCAAGTGCTGGATGGTCTGGTAGGAAAGAGATTTTTCTCCTTCCCGGATGGGTTCAGTGGGTACAACCAGATTCAAATCAGCCCGGAAGACCAGGATAAGACCACTTTCACTTTTCCATGGGGTACCTTTGCCTACCGTGTTCTTCCCTTCGGGCTATGTAATACCCCTGCCACATTCCAGAGGCATGTGTTAAGCATCTTTGCAGAGTTGGTCCATGATTCGGTAGAAATCTATATGGATGACTTTACTCCTTTCGGGTCTAGCTTCGAGGAAGCCTTATCCAACCTGGGAAAGGTTTTGAGAAAGTGCATCGAGATGAATCTATCCCTCAGTCCTGAGAAATGTGAGTTCTTGATGATTGAAGGGACCGTGTTAGGCCATACCATCTCTCGCCAAGGGTTACAGGTGGATCCCAATAAAGTTGTTATCTTCAAAAGGGTCCCACCTCCTCAAAAGGTGAGAGATGTCCGAAGTTTCTTAGGCTTAGCAGGATATTACCGTAGATTCATTAAATACTTTAGTAAGCTGGCCTCACATTGTTTGGTCTCTTAGCAAAAGATTTTGAGTTTAAATGGTCGGATGACTGCCAAAAGGCTCTGAATGAATTAAAGGATAAGCTGGTGTCTGCTCCCATTCTGAGAGGCCTGAACTGGGCCCTACCTTTCCACATCCACACGGATGTCTCAAACAAAGCCAAAGAGGTAGCCCTAGGACAAGTTGAAGAGAAACTCCCATATGCTATATACTTTGTCAGTAAAAACTTATCCAAGGCAAAAATGAATTACACGATAACCGAGAAAGAGTTCCTAGCTGTGGTCCATGCCCTGAACAAGTTCCGACACTATGTCACTCGCTATCAAACATTTGTACACACTGACCATGCTGCAATCCGATATTTAATGAATAAGCCTGATGTGAATGCTCGTATTATTAGATGGTTACTTTTATTGCAGCAGTTTGATTTGACCACTGTTAACAAACCAGGTAGAGAAAATGTTGTTGCTGACTTCTTGTCTAGACTGGATTTGCCTGCAAGTGAAGAAGGAACCGTGGATGACCAGATGCCAGATGAGCATCTGTTTGCCATATCCATACTCTCCCCATGGTTTGTTGATATAGCAAACTATCTGATCTCAACATAGTTCCCTCCACATCTATCCTCGAAGGAGAAGAGCAGAATCATGAGAAAAAGTGCCTCATCTACTTGGATTGGGGGCAACTTGTTCAAACTTGGCCCTGATCAGATCTTAAGACGTTGTGTAAGGGAGGAGGAAGTCTTTGACATCCTCCTAACTTGTCACGATGGACCTTGTGGAGGACATTTTACAGCCAAGAGGACTGCCTTCAAGATTCTACAGGCAGGCTACTATTGGCCCACTATTCATGCAGATGTCAGAAGATATATCAGCCAATGTGACCGATGCCAAAGGATGGGGAAACCAACCCCAAGGGATGAAATGCCTCTCCAACCTCAGGTGACTCTTAAGCCATTTGAGAAGTGAGGTATGGACTTTGTGGGCCCTATCAACCCTCCTTCAAGGAAAAAGTCTTACATCATTGTGTGCACAGATTATCTGACAAAGTGGGCAGAGACCAAAGCAATCAAAGCAGCAAAAGAAGAAAAGGTGGCCAAGTTCTTAAGAGAAAACATTTTCTACAAATTTGGCTACCCAAGAGAGATAATCACCGATCAAGGAAGCCAGTTCACCTCCAATTTGATTGAAGATCTCCTTGCTCATCACAGAATCAAGAATAGGACTTCCACCCCATATCATCCTCAAGCGAATGGCCAAGTGGAAGTCACCAACAGAGCATTAGAGGGGATCTTGACCAAGGTGGTGAGCAGCAACAGAAAGGATTGGGAAGATCGCCTAGTTGAGGCCACCTGGGCCTACAATACCACTTGGAAGACCACAACCATTTTCACACCCTATGAGCTGGTCTATGGAAAGAGAGCTTTGCTGTCAATCGAGTTTGAGTACAACACCTTGAGAATGGCAGCTCAGCTAGACCTAGACCTCAGTCATGCTCAACAAGAAAGGTTAATCCAGCTGAATGGGTTAGATGCACTTCGAATGTAGGCCCTTCTCCACTCAGAAGTGACTCAACTTCAGAGGAAGGTGTGGCATGACCGGCACCTCAATGACAAACAATTCCAGCCGGGAAGATTGGGCGCTGCTATATGATTCCAGCCACTAAGGATTTCAAGGGAAAATCGAGAAACGAGGTGGCTAGACCCATTGCAGTAGAAAGTGTAATGATAATGCTCTGTTCTTATCAAAACTATTGATGAAGAAGCATTTCCCATCTCGTCAATGGCATCGACTCAAGATTACAGGAAGCCTCTGTCAAGGCAAGAGTTCGTCAAAACTATGGAAAAATCAGTGCTGGTCATAGAAAAGGGTTCTGCCTTTGTTTTGGGCACACCCTGAGCCTCATTTCATATTCTGAAAAAAAAGAAAAAAAATAAAAATAAAAAAGAAAAAAAGGAAAAAAGAGAAAAACGATCCTTGGGTGAAAACCTTTCTGAGGCGCCCAAGGCAGGTAGTAGGAGTGAAAACCTCATTGAGGCGCTCCTGCAGTCTCTCTAAAAAAAGAAAAAAAGAGAATGGGAATAAAAAATCCTTGGGTGAAAACCTTTTCACGGCGCCCAAGGAAGGCGGTAGGGGTGAAAATCTCATTGAGGCGCCCCTGCTGTCTCTTAAAAAAAGAGAAGAAAAAAAGAAAAAGGAAAAAAGGAAAAGAGAACAAGAAGAAAAAAATCAGCTGATCTTTGAAGTTTTGCAGGTATACAGCGCACAAAAGGAGGACTGTCAACTCAAAGACACGGGTTCCTATCAAACTATCAAACAACCTCTCATGAACATCCACCATGAACACTCATTTTTGCAAAGTTTGGGCACAATCGGATCATGGTTTGGTCTTCTACAGGAAGCTACAGGACTTTCTACAGGAAGTTCTGTATTTCTACAGGAAACTTCCTGTAGAACATTTGAATGGGCCAGAATCAACTGCAAGGAAAGATTTGGAGCTTTAAGTCGACTGAGGGGGCATGCAACCACCCTTTTCTGTCATCCCCCACTCGCTCCACCTCTTTTCACTACCACCACTCCAATCTGAGCAAGCATACCTGCACATGCAAAGAGAGCTCTGTTTTTCAAATAAGGAAAATTGTATTTCTTTTCAATTTCAGAAACAAGGTCTCCTGAGGCTCGAGTGCTCACATGTTAGGCGACCTCAAGACCTTTCACCTGTGCAATAAGAGTCGAATTATGTCAGCATGCACCCTAGGAGGAGAAACAGCTACAGGATGTCCTACAGGAATCCTGTAGCAGCTGATCTAGCTGGAGTACCTGCCACGAAGACACCAGCAGCTCACAGGATCGGTGCAAGCCATGTTTGCCACCAGAGGAACGGGTCTCCAAGACTCCCAGCCAGCAACAGCCAATGCAGGGAAGCTCCAGCACCTGACCACAGAGCAGCAACACGCAGATCTGGCATCCATCATCTTGAACCCTGGAAGAAATCACGTCCACGGCCGCACAGGTAAGTAACTAACCTTATTTCGTCCCATAGCATAAACTATACTTTGAATGTGCACAACTTTGAAAATGGGCGGATTGAACAAGGTTGGTTGCCACTCAACTGGCCACCACAGCCCATCAAGCGGCCTCATAGGATCCGAACTGGATCGATTGTGCAGGAAGGGTGGATAATTGGCACATGGGAAATGTCCAGTCGGGAAGAAGCGGAGATATGACAAGATTAGCGGCAGTAACTCCAGCGGAGAGAATTCGGTGGTTAGGGGCACGCTGGGATATGATTACGGTGACGTCGGCCAACGGACCATTAGGGACAGCTCAACCTCGGGCCATGGATTCCGCAACAATTCGAAATCGGCTGGTGGATTCTTATGACGCACTACAGTCATTTACGAAACAACAGTTTCCCAGCCGAATGTGCGTCCTTTTCCTCTGCAAGTGGTTAACCTGAAGTTTTCTACCTGATTCAAGCGTCCTTCTGTCGCTCAGATTGATCCTGCGCTGCCGTAAACTCCTCCGGAAGCCGAGAACGAATTCCTACAGGAAACTGCACTACAGGAAACGCAGCATCCGAAGCAGTGAAAATTGTTCACGTCGAGGGTGGCGAATTTTAGAGGTAGGTAGAATTTAACCTCCCCATGCAAAGAAAATTTCTTTTCAAAGGTGGTGCAATTGACGTAGAAAAGGGGTAGGAAAATTCAAGTGAAATTCTGTCTAGTTTGATATATGCGTCGCTGCTAAAATCGTCGTAGTCATCTGCATGAGCAACTTTTTTTCACGCATGAATGAAAATTCCTTTCTGTAGAGGGTGATACCCTGCCGAAACACTGTCAAAACTGTAACTTTTATGCCACTGCGTGTATAATGGAGACGTAGCTCTGCGCTCCGAGTGGAGATTCTCGAAATCCTCCTTCTGTACCTCTGAGCAGGCAAATTCAGTAGGGTTATCGACAAAAGGTATCTTTTTTCGCTCTAAGGAAAGAATCTGCTCAGAATTCTCAGTCTGAGAGTGCAAACACAGAATTTGACCATGCCGGGTGGGTTCATTCGAAAGGAACCATCAGAATCAAAGAAGTTACGGGAGACCCCTGAGGTGGTAGAACTATTCTCCCGTGCACAATGGATGTCATTTTGTGACAAGATCCAGGGGCACGACGATGAAATTACAGAAGAATTCCTTCGGTCCCTAGAGCCGCAGTCAAAAACATTGGCCATCGTAAATTTCAGGGGACTGACCCTCAGACTCACACCGCAGCTCATCAGCAGGGTGACTGATCTTCCAATGGGAATCCCATGGGACAAGGAGGAAAGGAAGTTGGGTAAGAAGGCTAAAGAAGAATTCTTCTTGCCTGAAGAACAATTCTCAGAGGATAAAAACAGAGTAAGGAGGACTAGCCTACAGCCATTCTGGAGTGAAGTCAACCTCCAAATTATGAAGTATATCACTTGCGAGGGGCGGTTTAGTATCATATATGGTTATCATTTTCGGCTGCTCACAAAACTCAGGCACCACATGGACCTCCCCTCGGAGTAGAAATTGAGAATTCCATACTTCCTT
Organism: Pinus taeda; assembly: GCA_000404065.3. Taxonomy (NCBI): domain Eukaryota; kingdom Viridiplantae; phylum Streptophyta; class Pinopsida; order Pinales; family Pinaceae; genus Pinus; species Pinus taeda. Next base: position 54,128 of record APFE030401458.1, on the reverse strand, counting down.
TTACAGTCCATGACTGAATGTGCCACCAAACTCAGAGAAGGGACACCGGACCAGCTAGCACACCATGGGCTTATAAAGCTCCTCGTGGAAGATGCACTCCACACTTTCACTGTCCCTCTCTCATGGGAGATTTTCCGGAATATGTCAAAGGATGATGACATCCGAGTTTTAGCTGAGAAGCTTACTTCCTCCAACAGTGAAGAGAAGGAACCTACTCAGGCCGAGAAGAAGACCAAAAGACAGGACACCCAGGGCAAAGCACCCAAGAAGGAGCAAAAAGGAACACCAGCAAAGCAAGCTGCCAAAACAGGGGATGATGGGATTGCCCCAACGCCCAGAGAAAAACGACTACAGAGCAGGGCAGAGTGGACTAAGAAAGTCCAGGACAGTAAGGGCACCCCTAAGGCTACCTTGGCCAAGATGAAAAAAAAGTTCCCGCAGCCAAGCAGGCTAAAACTGTGCCCTCGATCCCTACAGGAAAGCAGCAGGGTACTCCTATAGGGAAACAACAGAGTACTCCAATAGGAAAGCAACAAAGTGCTCCTACAGGGAAGCAGCAGAGTGGTCCTACAGGGAGGGAGCTGAGAATTCCTTCATGAGAACAGTAAGGTCCCTCTACAGGAAAATTGAAAACGGCTTCTACAGGAAGCCAGAAAGCAACCGCTCCTGGACTTTCTACAGGAAGTCTGAAAGGAGAACAACACCAGGAGAAATTGGCTGAAATCCTAGCTAGGGAGGCAGCAGCTGTGCTAGCCGCCCTAAGTACTCCTCCCAAGCCAAAAGAAAAATGAAAAAGGGAGACTCCTCTGTATTTCAAAGCAAGAAGGAGTGTGAGAATTAAGACTGGCAAACCCCAGCCTCCATCCAAAGAACCTATCACTATTGTGGATACCCCTACCACTCCAAGAGATAAATCCTCCTCCAAAGCCTCCATTACTTATGAGAGGGGGAGCCCAAAAACATCTTCATGGAAGGACAGAGTGGAGAAAATGAGCTCACAAGCCTCTCTACAGGATGCTGAGGCTATTCTACAGGAAACTCTGGCTAGGCTGAAGGAAACTGAGTAGATGGAGGAGAAGGCAGTTGAGTCACCACAAGAGGAGGAGGGAGCAGCCAAGTCACCACCAAAGGAGGAGAAATCTGATGTTATCATGGAACCAAGCCCACAGCCCAACTTGGGCTCTTATTATAACTTTTTGGAAGCAGGCAGAATTATTCCCAAAAAGTTTACAGTGCCACTGTTTTTAGCACTAGAAGAAGAACGTGTACGAACCCACACGTGGATGAGGATAGCTAAATCTAAGGGAGTATCGGATATTGGGCCTCTAGAGGAAAGGCTCAAGGAAGCACAAAGGGAGCTGGCAAGAGTAAGGCATGTGGAAAGCTCCCAGCAAGCCAAATTGAGAGAAGAAAATGAGCTGCTCAGACAACAGCTCCAGCTGCAGGAACAAGGGATAGAAAAGGGCATGGCAGCCAAGGATCCCTAAGCAGAGCCTCAAGGGAAAGAAGAGATGCAAGCTGATCTTGAGGAGTTCAACCAGCAGCTGCAGGAAAGGGGACTGCAGGCAGATATTGAGATACAATCACTAAGGCAACAGGTGCAAGAAAAGGAGGCACAACTGGCCTACATGGCCAGTTGGGCAATGGAAGCACTGCAATGTAGGCAATCGGCCAAATCTTATGGCTTGTACCTCAAGGACTAGTGGTTGCAGTTCCAAATTAATACATTGGCACAGAGGGGTATCTCTCACATCCAAAACCCCCAGCAGTTCACAGATTTATGTAACACCAGTTCCTCGGAAGATAAGGCCAAGCTCTCAGAGTTTTACCTCCATAACTTGGCCCTTCCAAACATCACTTCGTGGGACCCCAACACAGTAGTAGGGGACATGCAACTGATAGCAATGACCTCATGGTTAAACCATGAAGAGAAGAGAGCAGCTGAGGTCAGGAATATCATGGAACAGGAGTTACATGAACCACTGCTGATTAGAGCAGAGCCAGGGGACCCCACAGCATTATATCCGCTCACCAGCGCCTAGCGACCAATTCTCAGGGATTACTAGATTACATGGATCATCAGGCCCAGGCCATAGCACACTTCAAGGATATGGATAGGTTACTTGGGGACAATTGTGTTCATGCTTTCACTCGTAGGTGGAACACATTGTCCCACAGCCTCAAAATCTGAGAATATCACACTCCAACTCGGATGAGGGAGGCTTTGGCATGGGTACCTCTCTACAAGAAGTCTATGCAGAACCTCCAATCCAGCTGGATAGGCCTCAAGCTAAGTCCACCCTTGCTTTTGGGATTATTAGAGGGAGGCTCAGAAGAGGAGGAGCATCAGCAGTGGGAAGAAGTGGAGAGGAAGGCTAGATTTCATGACAGTGTTGAGGATACTACTTCAAAAGCCTGGGATGTGAGAGTGGCCATCAAAGCGATGAAAGATGAGGAGCTGGACTAGTTGCTCAGGGATGAGCAACCCTTTTAGCAGGGGGGTAATGATGAGCCCCAAAATTGGTAACAATTTGGGCTCATGTGGCCTCATTTTCATTGTTCAGCCCTTGTTCAAATCCATCATTTTCTATAGTTTATGCATTATTTTTAGTATGTTTGTGTCTTTGGTACGAATAGGGGAAGTTGCTTTTCCTAGGTGGTTAACACGTGTCTATTTCAGGTTTTTGACATATATTGGAGCAAAGTCAAAGCAATCATGAGCTATAAGGTGGCCAAGCCTAAAGTGAGGACTTGAAGGAGGGATGCCTACGGCATTCAATGTCCCTTCCTCGAGATTTTCACCTTCAACTCCGAGCTCCAAAGACCACCAAGCAGAATCTAGAAATCAGCATTTAGAAAGGGACTGTTTGACTCACAGTTTGACAGCCGAGTTCCACAGATTGAGGAGGCCAGCTAGGTCCCTCATTATCTATAAATGTTGAAGCCTCAGCCTTCGTAAAAAGACTTTTGAACCTATTGTTTACTTTGCACCTCAGTGCTATAGCTTTATTTTGTTCCTTTGTAGCCATTTTCGGCATAACTGTTATGATTCTTTTTGGATAATGAGAAGCAGTTTGGTTTCCTATCAGATCTGAGTTTTTCATAGGAGCCAAATCTCTCAGGTTTGGGCCCAACCTGAGAGCCTAGGACCTCCATTCTGTATTATTGCTTTTCCTTTACGTATCACTGTTTTTTTCTCTTTTATGCATTTGAACACATTGTTGTTAAGTAGATTTCATTATGATGTTGGAATAGATCACTGTATGAATGACTTTGGTTTAGATGTTTTGGTAGGATAATAACAGCAAGATCTCCAAGGAAAAGAGACAACTACACTCCTGGTTTCACCTTGGCCTTATTGGATTTGGGGCTGAAATTGAGGAAACAGTGTTGCCTCACAAAAACACTAGTTTGTTGTTTATGCAATCTTTTAGTGTGCTTGTTTTATTTGCAGAGATTAGTCATGGGTTTGGACATCTGAAATGTTTCTTTGCATAGATGGTGTACAAGGTTTTCTTCCCAAATAAAGTTGCTGCTCATTTATGTTGATTGATGGATAGAATAGACTAGTTTAGGATTTGATCATTTACAGGTTTTTGTAGAATTGATCAAGGCCCACCATGCAGGGCATCTTCTTCCTTCATCCCTCCTCCCAAGGCATCATCTAAGCCTCATGTTCTGTCTCGTAGCTAAGCTTCCCTTTTCCCACCTATCCTTTGTGTCTACAAAACCTTACCTCCTTGCTCATCATTGCCTTAGCCATCTTCGAGCCAAGTCAACCTTCTACACCTCTCCACCAAACCACCCACCAGTCCTTAGGCCATGTTTAGACCCCTATCCTACCTCTAGATCCATCCATGCACCTTCCCTCACTCATCCACCTCCTAAAAACTGACTTCCAAACATCGTGTAGAAGTTCTGAAGTTTCCTGTAGAAATTCTGAAGTTTCCTGTAGAAATCCTGAAGTTTCATGTAGAAATTCTGAAGTTTCCTATAGAAATCCTGAAGTTTCCTATAGAACCCCTGCAAAATTCCTGTAGAAGCTCACAAGTGAGGTTTCCTGATAGCCAAACCTTGTGAGACTCTAGGGAAGAGTGTTAGGGACTCCTTAGACCCCCTCTGAGCCTCTCCAACTATTCCCAAGCATTCCCCTTCCTTGATCCACTCCTGCACAGTGAAGCACAGTTCAAGCATATGCATGTGAAAATTGACACTTAATCAAGAAAATACAAAAAGATACTTTCTAGGAAAAAAGTAGTCTAAGACATGTGCATTTTCCCTTTTTGAAGTCAATGGCATCTCATTCAGCAGTTTGCATTCTCATAGTTGCATCAATAGAACTAGCTGGTATAATTAGGGTTTGCTAGGCTTTGCATTCCCCTTTGGCTTTCAATTTCTTTCCGCAAGTAGATTAGCTCCCCCTTTGAGTTAGCTTTCATCCATCATTTAAAAGCTTCTTCTAAGAACTTATAGAAGTTGGCTAAAGCCCTAGCAGACTTGTGCCAACTGACCAAGCGACAGTTGCGACAAGAGCTAGTACTTGTGCATACAACACCGTCGCTTCCAAGTTTGTTACGAACAACGAGGTTGATAAAAGTAAAGAAGGGAGTCCCAGGAGTTGCAGCATTATCGTTGCAATACTGGAGCCCACCACGTTTACAAGGCAATTTTACATCTATTTTTAGCTTTGAGGGCACTACCTCCAAGTCCCTGCTGGGGGACCACTGGCCTCTGGACCCCTTAGCCGGGGGGGATCGGCCCCCCCAAACCCCCGCAGGGGGGGACAAGTCGCCCCGTGTGGAGGGTGTACAAACTTCCTAGGGTATACATCCGGTTGAAACAAAGACCTCTGAGCAATCATGCTCCACACACAACAATCTCCCACTTGGAGAATGATTGTAGCAACTCCACCGCTACATAATGACTCCTCTTTGGACCTGGCTATTTTTCATCTTCATCATCATCTTTGAAGACCAATTGAAACTAAGCATATTCTCAGTTTCCCCTGGTTACAACTTTTGTTAGCATATCTGCAGGATTTTGGCTAGTGTGTATCTTTTCCAGCTTCAACTCTCCATCTTCCAATACTAATCATATGAAATGGTACTTGAGTTGTATGTGTTTAGTCCTGGAATGAAATGTTGAGTTCTTTGCAAGATGAATGGCACTTTGGCTATCACTGTATAACGTGCCCATATCATGCTCCTTACCCAATTCAGCCATAAACCTTTATAACCAAATCATTTCTTTACTAGCCTCTGTAGTAGCAACATACTTTGCTTCTGTTGTTGAAAGTGCAACAACACTTTGGATTTTTGAAACCCAGCTGACAGTTGTTCCATCAACAGTAAATACATATCCTGTAGTTGTCCTCCTGTTACCTCTATCACCTGCCATATCTACATCAACATATCCCTGTAGAGAAATGTTTGAACCACCAATGCATAATGCTTTATTTGTGGTACCTTTCAAATATCTGAGAATTCATTTTACTACTATCCAATGTTCCTTTCCTGGATTGCTCATGTACCTGCTTACAACTCCCACTGCATGTGAAATATTAGGCCTTGTGCAGACGATTGCATACATTAAGCTTCCAACTGCTGATGCATATGGAACTTTAGACATATAATCCATGTCTTCTTGGGTCTTTGGGCACATTTCCTTACTAAGTTTGAAATGGCTAGCAAAAGGTGTAATAAATGGTTTTGCATTGTGCATATTAAATCTTTTCAACACCTTTTGTATGTACTCATTCTGAGACAATGTTAATTTACGATTTTTCCCGTCTCTAGTTATTCTCATACTAAGGATTTGTTTTGCAGCTCCCAAATCCTTCATTGCAAATGAATTTTCCAATTTTCTTTTGAGCACATTTATTTCCTGCATGTTAGACCCTGCAACAAGCATGTCATCTAAATACAATAACAATAAATATAGCTACCATCATTTTTATTTTTCAGATAAACATAATGATCAGAGTGACATCTAATATAACCTTGTTCAGACATAAACTTGTCAAATTTTAAATACCACTGCCTTGGAGCCTGTTTTAAGCTATACAAGCTCTTCTTCAACCTGCAGACTAGTTTCTCCTTCCCTTTCACCTCATATCCTTGTGGTTGCTGCATATATATCTCTTCCTCCAAATCCACATGGAGAAACATTGTCTTTACATCTAACTACTCAAGATTCAAATCTTCAACTGCTACTAGACTTAAAATAGTTCTAATTGAAGTCACTTTAACACTAGGAGAAAATATTTCATCAAAATAAATACTTTTCTTCTGTGCAAACCGCTTCATCTCAAGTCTAGCTTTGTACCTCTGTTTTCCTCCATCTTCTTCCTTCAGCCTGTAAACCCATTTATTCTTCAATGTAGTTTTTCCTGTAGGCAACCTGACTAAGTCCCAAGTCTAGTTATGCATTAAGGAGTCCATCTCTTCTTC